>JARSSU010025186.1:0-31857 GCA_029619165.1 Eurosta solidaginis
AAAAATAAAAATGAGGGGAGTACATTCAGTAGCCACAAGAGCAATACCTGTCAGCTGCATGTGATACCGCATATCATGATATGATTTGATCAGATGAAGAGATTGAATACTAAAAGCAATCGCTTTGGCTAATATGAAACGAATTCTTGATGAATATAGAAACTTTTTGTGTTCCGTAATGCAGGTGGAGGAAGACTTGAATTTCCTTGGTACACGCAATTGTCGTCTGTTATGCCAAAACAGGCATAGTTGGGAAGACTTATTACGAAACCGCCATAATCGCTTAGGCGGTTAAGCATCAATTAGTGATGAACTTGAAAGCTGCGAAGCTAAATTTGTAATTCTAAAAACCAATAAATATTACACTGGGTCGACGGCCAAATTTACCAGAGACGCCGTTATGAAATTCGTATGTAAAACCACCCCCTAATTTCGAAAATCAAGTTCATTTTTGATTCTATGGTACAGTTTTTGAGATATTTTGCAATTTACCGTTATTCGAAAAAAACCAAAAGGTGGCTCCCTTTAATTACGTATATCTCACGAACGGGTCAAGCAATTGCAAAACAAGTTTACAGAATCGGAATACGATAAATTTGCTATAAATGTATAATACATTGTTTTTTTGCTCAACCAAATAGTTTTCGAGATATTAGCTTATCATTTCAGATTTTTGTTTTTTTTTAATGAAAAAATATGAAAAAATTACTTTTGCTGGGGCAGCATTCCAAAACCACAACTTTTATTCCAGATATATTTTCTTTACGTAAAGCTCTGTTTAATTAGAAAAAAGATAAGCTATCGTCGAAGAAAATCGATGCAAAACTGCGTAAGTTATAGGCGATCAAATAAAAATACCCAGATTGCGAAATTTCAACGTATACTTCAAACGTATGTCTGGTATAAAAAAGAGTGAAATATCTAGCTATGCTCTGTTTCTATTTAGTTCTAAGTTCAATTTATGAATGAAATTGCCCATATTTTAACTTTCTTTAAAACTTATTTATGTTTATACTATATTCTAACAATCTTTATCTTAATTTGATTTTACTATGTAGTCGAAATAATTATGTGTTCTACTTTGACGCTTATTCAGTTTAGGGTCAGTTTCTCTTATGAGAAACCAGCAGTAATCACCCATCATTGCGACGTCCCAGAACCTTTGATATCGATTCTCAATTAATTTCATTTGCTAATGAATCCTTTCGCATTGTTCGTCACTTTCGACGCCAAGATTTGCCGTAAAAAAGCTCAAATGTGAGTGCAGAAAGTAAATTTTTAAAGACCTATTTACGCCTGGAAGAATTATTAGTTAGGTAAACAAGTTATAGAATTTTGGGAAATTAATTTTAATAAGCCTTTAATATTTACCCATTTTCGCATAATTATTGATTAAGTCGTTCACTATTTGCTCGTAGTTAGGGCTTTTGTGTCTACCGAGAAAAGAAGCAACGACCCTTTTCAAAGGATTTCCACGCTGCTGCCTCAACTGATGAGAGTAGTCCTTTGAATTGATTATTGTTGATCAACTTTTTATTTGTGGTCCAACAAAAATACCTTCCTTTATCTTGGCTTGAGAAATATCTGGAAAAATTGTTTTCAAATAGTCGGATGCTTCGCCTTCTTTGTCCAAAGCCTTAACAAAGTTTTTAATGAGACCGAGCTTGATGTGTAAGGGTGGAAGTATGATTTTCTCTTTCTTGACAAGAGGGGTGTATTTGATGTTATCCACACCAAAGTTAAACTCGACTCTTTCCGGCCAATCCTTTCTGACGTAGTGGTCATTACGAGCTCGGCTATCCCACTTGCAGAGGAAGCAGCAGTGCTTGGTGTAGCCACTTTGTAGACCGCATAGCATTGCAACGACTTTGAGATCAGAACATATTTTCCAATCATGCTCTTCATATTTGATAAATTTGAGTAGTTTTTGCATTTCCTCGTAGGTTTCCTTTGTATTTACTGCATGTGCGATTGGTATAGAAGGATTTTTGCTACCAATATGCAATAATACAGCCTTCAACCCAGTTTATTGCTGTCTATGGACAATCGCCACTCTTTTGAATCATATGTTTGACCAAACTCTTTGAATAAACCAGGAATGTCGTTGCAGTAGCATATACTGTGTTTCTTGGTATAGTGTGTGGAAAATGGTTCGAGACGAGTACAATATATCACCTTAACATCAGATGACACAAATTTAAATTGTTGCATACGAGAATTGTGGATCTCGGCCTTTCCTTGGATAGTTCTATTGAATGGCAAGTAGGTTCTCTTCATATCATTGGTGTATCAAATTTTATTTGTTGTCCTGATTCCGACTGAATCAATTGTACACGACACGATGTACACAAAGTGTTCGGTGTCCATTATTTTCAGCATTTTTAGGCTCAATGCCAAAATACTTGGAGTATAAGTTTTCATATGATCTGAGAACACTCGTCGTCGCCTTATGATAATATATTGGCCACACATGAAACAGAACATATCTGGATCGTTATTACACTCAAATTCTCGCGTCCTTTTACTCATTTTATTTTTTTTAATAAATCACGGTTTTGAAATTTGACTTATGAACTGAACTATCTCCGGCGAGCCTTGGAGATGTTATGAAGTTTCAAGGCGCATTAACTCATATTTATACTCGGAACAAGAATAAAATTGAAAAAATCAAATCTTACCTAGACAGAAAGGTTCCTTTTTATACGAAGCCGTGAAAAGAAAATACTACCTGCTTTAGATGTAGGCTTTAAAAATTTTCTATGTCTTATAATTCTAAAAATATATAATTTCTAAAATCTACCTCCATACTTACCCATAAGTGACGGAAATACATGTTTATAACTACATGCCTACAGCAGGCTTCGAACCCAAACTCTCTTCCTTTCGATGCAACCACTCTACCTACTATAAAACAAAACGAGTATTAAAAGTTCTATTTGATTTATTTAAAGAAAAAGTATTATCATTGTTATGGTGTATTCGTTTATCCGGATAATATCCCATTTGCACTTTATACCCTTAATATGTGTATTTATACATACATTGAAGTTGCGCAACCTGGGTATTTTATTTGATCGCTCATAACTTACGTAGTTTTGCATCGATTTTCTTCGAAGATAGCTTGTCTTTTTTCTAATTAAACAGAGCTTTACGTAAAGGAAAAATATCGGGAAACAAATGTGTGGTTTTTGGAATGCTGCCCTCGCAAATAGTAATTTTTTTCATATTTTTTCATAAAAAAAAACAAAAATCTGAAATGATAAGCTAATATCTCGAAAACTATCTGGTTGAGCAAAAAACAATGTATGATGCATTTATAGCAAATTTTATCGTCTTATGACTCTGAAAACTTTTGTGCAATTGCTTGACCCGTTCGTGAGATATACGTAATTAAAGGGAGTCATCTTTTTGGTTTTTTCGAATAACGGTAAAATGCAAATATCTCAAAAACGGTACCATAGAATCAAAAATGAACTCAATTTTCGAAATCAGGGGGTGAATTTACATACGAATTTCATAACGCCGCTTCTGGTAAAGAGAAAAAGTTGAAATACGTGGTCCAGTGTTATCAAACTCACAGCGGCATATTTTGTGATGTGTAAACATCTTTCTCACGGCATGGGGGAAGCCAAAATGTAAGCGTAAGGTAAGTGCTAGCGCAAGCGTAGTCACTGAAAGAGTATTCCAAGTATATGCGGGAATAGAGAGTGGTTGTGTAAGCGTAATGTGTAAGATTGGTATGCTGTAAGGGGAGCGTACCATCGGAGCAATGTACGTGATAAAATAAACATAAAACGAAATCAGACAGCTAATCAAGGCAAGGAAAGAAGCCAAGCCCGCACCCCCGGCGGGTTGAGCGACAGGTATGCCTGTCGTAAGAGGCGACTAAAATACCAATTGACGTTAATGTGCATTTGTTACCGGAACGTACCCAATCTGCATCCGGTAAAGGACCATCAAGATCTGTAAACACTCCCCAAAACCTTCAGGTGCGGCGCTCGGCTTATGGGCGTGTTATCTAGTTATTGTGTACCAATTATCGATTTGTCACAGGTGTGTTTATTGAAGTTTTATAAATTTTTATTGCTGAGCTATCGATTTTTATAGTCAAGTAATCGAAAAGCTATAGATTTACTATCGAAAAATTATCGACGGTTAATCGAAAATTTATCGATATGTTACCAACAAGTTATCGATTTGTTGTCCAAAATTCTCAAGTTCTTATCTTTTATTTAATAATGTGGGAAAAATTTAAACAACGTGACATCAGGACGGACAAGGCCACAACTGTTTCGGTTATACCTTGTAAATCTCTTCAAAGCCTTTTCTCCCGGGAATGGGATTTGAACCCGCACTCCTACGATGGTTGAAGTGTTAGAAACGCATTTAGCCACGTCATGTCTTAGTTGTTGTAAACATTATCCCAATTGCCTTCTTTGCATATTTGCTTTAATTTCTTATCGTAGTACTATCAATTTGTTATCGACTTGTTTTAGAAAACGTATCGATTTGTTATCGAAAAGTTACTGATTTACAATTGAAAAACAGCCGATTCGTTTTCGAAAAGCCATTAATTTGTCATCGAAAAGTTATTGATTAGCTATCAACATGTTATCGTTTAATTTCGAGTAGTTTTCGCTAAAGATTTGGTATTGAAGAATTTTCGGGTTGCCTTATCAATTTGTTATCAAAAAATTATCGCTTTGATATGGATGCCTGTGTGTATACTTAACATTGTTAATTATTATCTTTCGTGTCACGTTGTTTGTCCGCAATGGACTGCTAAGCTACTTAACCGATTTCAATCAAATTTGCACACCGTGTGCAGTTTGATCCAACTTGAAAGATATGATAGCGTTCCAGTGAAGTTTATTTCTGAAATGGACCAGCGACGGACAGATCTTTTCGAACAAATTCAGTTCTTGGTTCAATTTAGCTGAAATTGGCATATAGGTAGCCCTTTGCCTAGATTAGTATTTACGACACGCTTTTCGGGAATTGGAGCAGGACCGGCTGGGACTGAGAGTTGGTCTAGGGGCAGGGAAGTGACACTGAGACTGGGACTTAGATCGGGGCTGGGACTGGGATTGGGAGTTGGACTTGGACTGGGACTGGGGACTGGGGCTGCGGGCTGGGACTGGACTGGGACTGGTGTTGGAACTGGGTCTGGGACTTGGAAAAAGGGATGGAGAAGACCAAGAAGAAGTAGAGAGAAGAGAAAGAGGGAAGGAGGAAGAGATAGAGTTAGACGAAGATAGAGAGATATGAATAGATGGAGCGGCAAAGAAGTGAGGGAAAAAAGTGAAAAGGAGAAATGACGCAGAAAAAGAGCAAGGCTGTGGGAAGAGTGAAAAGCTAGTAAAAAGAAAAGCAAAGGGGGAGATATTAAGAGGTAAAAACTGCTTAAAAACTATGCAGAGAGACCAAAGCTAGGGCAAAACAACGTCTGCCGGGTCTGCTAGTCTCTATATATTAATGTGACAGTCTGTACGGGGTAGGAGCAGGAAGCTTAAACTACATCACCATACTTTGCCCTCAGAACGGTAGTAGGCATGGTTTTTTTCACAACAACTCGCAATTTGGTGCGGAAAGGTGAATCAGAGACCAACTTCTTCTAAAAAATCCCATCAATGTGGGTGTTTTCGCTTGAGATTCGGTCCAGGAATACCTCTTTGGCAAAGATAACGTTCGAGAAACTTTTCACTCTGGGAAGTGGACCAGGGGCCGAACTCTTCTAGCTTTATATTTGAAAAACAAGTAAACGATCTATTTGAAAAATCTTGAAATTTAGTACAGGAGTTATTCTTCGACAAGTTATGTACTTGAAAAATTTCCTTTCTGGTATGTGGATCAGGAGCCTACCTATTCCAAAAAGTCCAATTTTTGGTGCAATTGGTTTGAGGCGTATAGGTTAAGCAGCCTTATGAAAAGGGAAAATAAGAGATCGGAGTGAAAATTTATGAGAAGGAGAGAAGAGAGGGTTGGGGAGAAGAAAGAAAGTGTGAGTAGAAAAATGAGATAAAAATGAAGAAAGGGCGGAGGGAAGATTGGGAGGAGAGAAAGCATGTGCAAGGAAGGAGATTAAGAAGATTAGAGGAAGGTTTTGGAAGAGAAAAGAAGGGCTCAATTTTTAAATGTAGGCAAATCAATTTTCGAGCAGAACAAAGTTGGTGGGGTACTCTAATTTGATACAAAAAAAGAGTGCTACAAACGCACATATATACAATATATAAAAAAAAACAATTTTCTAAAATTTTCGAACTCTCACCAAAAGAGTTTTTGTGATTGGCCTCGCATATATTAAGTTAGAAAATTCATAGACGTTTTTTTCTAAATTTTTTAAAATAAATAAGAGGAGTTTAATTGACGAAATTTAATAAAAATTGCCTCTGCTTTTTTTGTGCTCGCTGCTGTAAATATTTTTCCTACATAGAGAAAGGAAGCAAATTCAAACCTTAATAGCTTTCACACATTATACCATTACTGATTGGAATGATTTTATTGCTTATCGATTCATTAAACTTGCAATTAAAACTGAATCTATAATAGTAAGAAGAGTGCATTCATAAATATAAAGTGAAGGTGTGAATAGTGTAAGAAAATACCCATACATATGTACGCTCATTACAACATCGAAGCTTACATTCTTGTACATTCTATAGAACGAGTAAACAACTAAATACATACATACATACGAACATACATATTTATACCTATCAGTGTATATAGTCAAGGTGAAGAAAACTTAAGGTTAATAATATGTGAGTGCATACATACTTATGTACGTATTTGTATATGTGTGCATTTGGCTTTATAGTAATCACCTACCACCTTGAGACGGAAATTTATTAAAAACTTTAAAATGCATCATTTAACGCTGAGCGTTGATGCAAAATAATTGAGAAAAATATTGAAATTGCTTATACTTGACAGTAAGGGCAGGTATAAAATTCACGAGAAGTGAGGAATACTTATTTGTTGGAAGTAGAAAAATTTTGTGTTTTGGTAGTAATTAAGTTTGTGATACTTCACTAATAACTAAAGATATTACAAGATTGATTAGTAAAGATTGGACGAGCCATATTTAAATCTTTAATCAGTGATTTGGTACTCAACTTGGCTGCTCTTTCTGCACGAAAAATAACTACTACTTTTCTATCGTAAAATTTGAGATGAATTTGTAGTTTTGTTGACGGAAACATGAAAGGCCAGATTAAGGTGAGGATAACATTTGGATCAGACCAGGGATCGACGTTAGGTTGTGACCTCTGGAATGCTTCGTATGGCAGCCTCCTTCGTTTGCACATGCCAGAAAGTGCTTTTCTTGTCGCTTTCGCAGACGACGTGGCTGCCGTAATTACAGCACGTAACTGCGAGCTGGCGCAGCTTAAATTAAACCAAGGAATACCCGGTGTAAATATATGGATGAGTGAACATGGACTTCAGCTTGTGACAGGGAAAAATAAGGTCGTGGTCCTCATGAATAGACGAATTCCCACCATAATCAATATGATGGTTGGGAAACAACAAGTACAAACACGCAGCTCCACGAAATACCTCGGGGTGAGGCTAGATAGCAAGCTAACCTTTTCAGAACACTTTCAAGAAGCCTGCGATAAAACTGCCCAGACCATAAGAAACCTAAGTCGAATAATGGCAAACATTGGCGGGCCAAGGCCATGTATAAGAAAGCTGCTTGCTTCCGCTTCGGATTCTATACTCTTGTACGGTGCAGAAATTTTGACAGATGCAATAAAATTCCGAAAGTACCGAGCAGCTACTAGTTTAGCCCAACGAAGAGGGGCCTACGAATTGCCTCAGCTTAACCACTGTATCCGCAGACGCAGTTCTTGTTATTGCGGGAATCATACCGATACATCTTCTCGCTGAGGAGAGGAAATCAATTTACCACCTCCGAGCAGAAGTACGCAGAGATCTTGATGCTGTGCAGCCGCAAAAAGATACTATCTGACGCTAGCAACAGCAATGGAGCTGCAGTACTGCAGGCAAGTGGACCAGGGAACTGATTCCCGAGCTGCAGCCATGGTTAGAACGGCCACATGGAAAGGTCGACTTCTATTTGTGGGAATATCTCCACAGGATGGCCAAGGTTGAAAATCTGTATTGCTTATAATGTAGGCTTATAGACGCGCAGCAACGGAGAAACTAGGTGACCTATCCCCGGACATTTTCATCCATAAAATGACCTGCGGAAGTGACAGATGGGACATGGTCAGCAGATATGCAAGGAGTATTCTCTTCGCTAATCGGCAAGATGGTTACTTAGCCCAATAACGTGAGAGTAGCAAAGAGCTCACGTAGCTCGCTTCCGTACACGAAGTTGTGCTTAACGCGGTCCCAGATGCGAAAAATGCGCAGGCCGTGGTAGGTTAGGTTTTAGTGGGTAGCCCATGAAGGAAAAACGGGAGTCCTACACTCGGAGAGGCTCGCTGGTACAGAGATTAGCACCGAGGCTTAACAACCCGGTTAGTGCATAAAGCATTTCCCTCCACGAAACACAACAAAAAAAAAGAAAAACATAATTGCATCGTCATATATCCTATCAAAAAAGCCTTAACCTGTGCAAGTTGGAAAAAATAAGAAATGTAGGTAAAATTTCAAAGCCGTTTGACAACTCAGCTGCTGTATATTGTGAGGAGTAGATAGCCGTGGAAGTACCGTGAAGTAGTCCCCAGGGTCATCACGAAATTTACAAAAATTAGCCCCGAATTTACCTTGGAAATGGTCCCCAAAATCATTATGCAATGATCACAAATTGCTTTCGAAACGACCCCGAAAGAACCCGAAATAGTCCACAAAACCATCCTGAAATTACCCTAAAGTGATCTCTAAATCAACTCGGAAGAATCCTGATATAGTCCCGAAGATCATCAGGAAACGAACACAAATTGGCTTCGAAATGACCCTGGAAACCCACAAAATAGTCTTCAAATGATCCCTAAATAGCTTCAAAATGATCCCTAAACGACTTGTAAAATTATTTACGAAACAATCCTAATCTTACCCGAAAGTGGTCACTAAATAACACCGGGAAAGCTCCCAAATAGTCTCAAGAGCATCAGAAAAAGATCACGCATCAACCACGAAACGGCTCTGGAAAAAACACCAAAAAGTCCCCAAATAATAATAATTATTATTATTTATTTTTACTAGGTTAAAACCTAAAACTTAGATTATTACAATTTGTAAGTACATTTTAATAATAATAGGATTTCCAAAATTTGGGCTGTCGATATGCGTGCGATTCCGATCAGCACGGGAACTGGCGATCCCAACGGGCGAGTCCTGGAGTCATCTTATTGGGAGGTTGCAAAGAACGTGTTCGCAATCCTGCCCTTTTCCAAGACTTATGAATACATAGTTTAATTATAATTATATGACTCGGATCTCAGAGTTATGACGCACTTTTATTGGGAGGTTGGAAAGAACGTATTTCCAATCCTGTCCTGTTCCAAAACTTAAGATTTCACAATTTTGTTATTTATGCTGGCGGAATGCATTTGATTCCGATCAACACAAAAGCTGATTCCGATCAGCAAAATGAGCCACTTTTATCGGATGGTTCGAAAGGACGTGTTTCCAATCCTCCCTGCACCAGCTTTTATATAAACATAATTAATCACAATATATATTATTGTTTTATTATTTTTGTTGGAATAGACGTGAGTCTCATGAACGATAAATGATGACGACAGTCCCTAAAACCATCCCATTTTGAGTACCAGAACCATTGTGAAATGACAACGAAATAATCCCTGAAATCTTCTGGGAGTAATCGAAATGCTCCGAAATAAACTACGGAAGACAATACTCTACCTATCTTACCGCTCTGCTAAAAAAAAGCTTATTGTTCGTAGTTATTATTCTCCAAATTTCTGCGATCTAAAACACCGCATAGGTCATATACGGCCCACAACATTACTACAACTTTTTATGCAAAGGTTCGTCTCTATAATCTATTAATATTCACAGCCGGAGCAGTAAAAGATCATAGTTTTCATTGCTACTGCTGCAAATACAAAGCTTGGGTTATGTTGAAATATATCCACCTATGTGTGTATCTCAACATTCGAATAATCGTTCAGCAGCGATTACTCGAATAATCGACAACGAACAACTATTCGAATAACCGACAATTTACGATTATTCGATTTTAGCAAATCGAATTACGAAAATTAAATATTAGAGCATTTAAATCAATCGAATATACGATTAGTGGAAATATCTTCCGTAATCTCTTGTGAAATTCGTTTTTTAAACTAACTGCTATTGAATTTGTGCCATCTTCAGTGCTAGGTTTTCATTCCAACGGGATGCAAAATAACATCAATAATATACTAGTCCGACAACATTGAAATACTAGAATCTATACTAACTAGAAGTGAAGGATAATTTTGGGAACATAGTATCATCAACCGAGAAACTGCGGCGACTATAAAAGGCACGTGGCTTGCCTTTTAGGTAAAGTACTGAAAATTAACTGAAATATGAATTGCGAAAATAAAGGATATGCTATGTCGACTGTTGAGTGGAATATCACTCAATTTTGTATGCCGTTTTGAAAACATCCTTTATCAGACAACTTTTAGAAAACGACATTTTACAAAATTTCTTAGAAAATGCCCTACCTAAGCATAAATTTCATATGTTTTGACGTCAGATAGGGCGGTTGTGAAAAAAATCAAAGGAAGGTGTTCAACAGAGTTCTGAAATTCTGGGACTCAGCGTTTTCGAAAATAGTTCTGAGATACAGAGTTTCTCAAAAATATTCTGAAGAAGGATATTTTAGATCCGGCTGCCCAGATAGGGTAACTTTCCTCAGCGTTTTCGAAAATAGTTCTGAGATACAGAGTTTCTCAAAAATAGTTTGAAGAAGGATATTTTAGATCCGGCTGCCCAGATAGGGTGACATTCCTTACGTAACATCGGTAAAGGCTCAGTAAAATTTGGTGCAAGGAATATTACAATTCCAACTACGTAAGATAGGAAAACATGTTATGAAATACTCAGCACTGAGACACCGTCGAGACCCTCGTGAATATTTACATTCCTTCGTGCCTCATTTGAGGGATTACAGGATGCCATTACAGACAGAAAAATACAAGTTTCGCAATCAGCAGCATATAACCATATAAAACGTCTGGCCTTAATGACGTGATCCTGATAATGCTTGAAAAGCAAGGTGATCCAAGGGCTTTCTAATTTCAAGGATTATCTGGAACTTAAATCGCTTTAATCTGCATACCATTACGCTGGGTGATAACCAAAGTAATTTTATTTAAGTAAGCCGAACGCGCGAAAATGAAAAATCATACATCCTTTATGGTGAAAGTATTGGATATTCTTCAGCTGCTTTCAGTATCCAGTACATGCCAGCTACCTTCCCGCACATCTGTCAAATTTTTCGTAAGGGCTGATGTACCCAGTCACATTTGAGAATGGATAAAATCAATGCTCGAGAATATAAGTATACAAGCATATAAAGATTCGGTGGTATCGAAGCGAACTTTTTAAAGAGGAACATCTGAGACCAGCGCGCTCACGCCGCCACTATAGCATCGACCGAGGTTATTACTCTATGTCTATAAGAATGCAGTTAAGTTAGTACCTCAAGCGATAACAACGCAATGTCAGGGCTTAGGGGTATGTCCGCATAAGGATACCATGCCGGTCCCTAGTATGGATGCGATACCAAACCACATCGTACACAAAAAGTACTTCGACAACAACTATGAGGTGAGGTTTTATAATCACACTCTTCGGAAACTGGTCCAAATGGCATATTAGTCACACTCAACATCAGTTACTTAGACTCAGATAATATTATCCCGTCGTAGGTAGTGGTAAAGGCCCCTCCTTTCGCTTCTTGTTGAATAATTCAGTAATTTTTCGTGTGATATGCGTATACCAAGAAGCGCATGGTAGTCAATAAACCCTCTAGGTTCTCGATGATCGACGGTACTTGTAAGCTCCAAAGTCAAACTCACTTGGGTACATGGTCACAGTAATATTGACGACATCAAAGGGACTTACACGATAATTACCAGAAAATCTTCTTTCTGAATTTGTGTTCTATGGATTCTAAAAAAATCTGCCTTACTATCACCATACCTATTCAGAATCAATCTCGACATACAAAATGTATGTCCTGCTTGTCCCCATGTGACACTAACCATCTCTTCAATTGTTATGTGGAACCAACGCCTCTAATACTATGGTCCACGCCTATTGAAACTGCAAGTTTCCTTGGACTCCCGTTCGAAGACATTGATGACAATTTGTACTGCTGCAACAACAACAACAGCGGCTGCGATAAGTGACTCATTCAAATCGTTGAACTGTCGAATAAATAACTCAAATATCCAATATAGCAAAATGTTCTTTATTTACAACACTACTATGGTAGTTTTACTTCACATTTAAATTACTCGCGTATTTCACTTAAAACGGTTAAAATCAAACTATTTCTCCCTAACATTTAGCGAACGGCCCTCTCGAACTCATTGTTATTTATATCTCGTTTATATCTTCTATGTATATGTGTGCATAAGGCTGAGTAATATGCGCTCTTTATTGCTGTTTACATCTCTGAATCTCATATTCTCTGTTTCTTCTATGTATATGTGTGTGGCTGTTTTGGATTTCATCTGCTTGCCCTGTTGCTGTTGTAGTCCAGGAAAACTTAGTTTTATTTAGTTGATTCTCATAACTAAATATTAGCTATAAAATGTATAAATTCGCAATCTACAAAATGTGTGCTCATCAAAAAATATACAACCGACTCTTCATTGCAATCAAATTTAGATAAATCAAGTCAAAGTTCTGCACTAAATTGTTAACATAATCGAGCAAAAATAAACAAATATTAAAATGTATAAAAATAAATGTGGATATTTTTAGAAGATACAAAATGGTGTAGCAGAAAACAAAAAGCAACCAAATTAGGTTCCAAGTGCAAGTACAGAGGAAATAAGCAGAAGAGGAGCCAAGCAAACCAAAAAACAGCTAAAGATAAATAGAAGATTGGCAGAAAAGCAACTGACCTATTCACGTACATACATACACATATAGGTATGCACACGTGCAAACGTTTTTATCCGCAAAACCCTCAACATCTCAGCAACTATTAAAACAATAACAACAACAAAACAGCTTCAGGTAAGTGTATTTAACATAAACAAAGAACAATTCGATACAAGACACAAGGGAATGCTGAAACTGGCGGAAATGAGCAATGTCGGCAATCACTGACAGGAGTAAAGGGAAAAATTCTGAAAAGGCCAAAATAAGAACAAGTAAGGAAGACTAAGTTCGGGTGTAACTGAACTTTACATAATCAGCCGAGCGCTTAGCTGCGTTGGTTTCGTAGATGGTTTATAAGTGGTTTTTAATTCCATACCACATACGCTTGGGAAATGTCGACCAAATTGTGGACCAAGGGTGATGTTTTTTGGAAGGATTTTCCCTCATCCTTTGTCAAATAAGGGAAAATCACCATGTAGGAAAATGAACACAGGGTAACCCTGGAATGAGTTTGTATGACATGACTATAAAATGAAAGGTATTAAAGAGTACTTTAAAAGGGAGTGGGCCTTAGGTCTATAGGTGCACGCCTTTTCGAGATATCACCATAAAGGTGGACTAGGGGTGACTCTACAATTTGTATGTTGTATATGGGTATCAAATTAAAGGTATTAATGAGGGTTTTAAAAGGGATTGGCCCTTAGTTGTATATGTGAAGGCATTTTCGAGATATCGACCAAAATGTGGACCAGGGTGACCCAGAACATCATCTGTCGGGTACCGCTAATTTATTCATATACGTAATACCACGAACAGTATTCCTGCCATGATTGCAAGGGCTTTTGATTTCGCCCTGCAGAACTTTTTCATTTTCTTCTACTTAATTGGTGTCACACCAATTTTACAAAGGTTATATTTTGGGCCGAAAAAGCAATCCAATCACCATGTTTCATCCCCTTTTTCGTATTTGGTATAGAATTATGGCATTTTTTCGTTTTTCGTAATTTTCGATATCGAAAAAGTGGGCGTGATCACATTCGGATTTCGCCCATTTTTATTACCAAAATAAAGAGAGTTCAGATAAATACGTGAACTAAGCTTAGTAAAGATACATCGATTTAGGCTCAAGTTATCATGTTAACGGCCGAGCGGGAGGACAGACCGTCGACTGTGTATAAAAACTGGGCGTAGATTCAACCGATTTCGCCCATTTTCACAGAAAACAGTTATCGTCACAGAAGCTATGGCCTTGCCAAAGGAGCTATGGCCCTCACAAGGATTGGTAAATTTTTGTTCGATTTATGGCATTAAAAGTATTCTAGACAAATTAAGTGAAAAAGGGCGGAACCACGCCCATTTTGAAATTTTCTTTTATTTTTGTATGTTGTTGCACCATATCATTACTGGACTAGAATATTGACATAATTTGCTCATATACTGTAAAGATATCTTTTTTTTAAGTGGGCGTGTTCGTCATCCGATTTTGCTAATTTTTATGTAGAAGACATATATTATATGTTTGTTTTGAGTGCTAAGCGACGCAACTATCTGGTGAAAACGAAAAACACGTAAAACTCCTTTTCGTCACTTAATATATTTTTTATTGTATTATAAAAACAATAATACTTTTCAATACAAAATTGTTTCGGCACTTGCGTGGTGCCATCCTCAGTTGGTAGTGTTCAACTAAACATTGTCTAATACATATATCGCAGAATAAGTCCATAAATATTAAAAATATGCAAACATAATTTACTAAATACAGTAGCTACATATAACAAAAGTAATGAGAAAATGTGCAATGACAAGAACAATAACAATAACAAGCAAATCATAAGTTTACTGTATGGCTGAAAAAAGAGTAGAGTACAGTGGGACAATATCCCGATTCACCGCGACATTTTTGTTTACATAAATATGTAACGATTCAAAGATATTTAATCTATTGATATTGGATTCCGATTTAATCACTTTACAGTTATCCTCACTCAATACGTGCTCGTTCAATAAAGCGTGCTCCGCAATTCCACTTTTCGGTTCAATATTTTTAATGTACTTCAAATGTTCGCTCATCCTGACACGTACAGTGCGAGTCGACTGGCCTATGTATTTTGCGCCACATACATCTCCATCGTTATTGATTTGTGAGCATGTGACCGAGGCTTATCTAAACTGTCACAATTTTCCTTCGTCGATTTAAGCAAAGATTTCAGCTTTGTCTTTGTTTTTGGAACAACCTTAAGGTGTGCTTTATTGAAAACTTTTTTAATATTTTTGAAATAATGTACATCGTACGCGATACTACAAATAGCGTCGCCACCATTTTTGCCCACCGAATCGAAAAAACGAGTTGCATTCTCTTCTTTCCTTTTTATTTGGTGCCTCTTAATTAGCTGTATGATGATGTTAGGGCAGTACCCATTCGTTTCAGCTATACTTATTATCTTCTCTTTTTCTCTTTTAAATGCGTTGCAGCTGAGCGGTACATTTACAAGGCGATGGGCCATAGAATTAAAAGCTGCCAATTTGTGGCAGTAGTGGTGGTTTGATTCAATTGGAATGAAACGCTCAGTGGATGTGGGTTTTCGATAAATATCGAATTCGATAAATCCGTCGATATTGTGTATAAGTTTGAGATCAAGGAAAGGTAGTACATTATCCTCTTCAGTATCATATGTAAACTGTATAGCATTATCTATCGAATTAAACAAGTTAAGCGTGTTTTCTATTTGTTCCTTCTCAATAACGACCACGCAATCATCTACATATCGAAAATATACCCGTGGGAAAAGTGAGCTCTGGATTAATTGTTCTTCGACAGTGTTCATAAAAAGGTTGCATAAGAAGGGGCTTATATTTAATCCCATCGGTAAGCCATCGGTTTGCTCGAAGAATTCGCCTCTAAACTGGAAAAATGACTGGTTCACGCAAAACGGGTTTCTATTACTCCAAGTTTCATAGCTTAACCGCCTTTGGTAATTAATTATCGCACTTTTTCGGTTTTTCGAAATTTTCGATATCGAAAAAGTGGGCGAGGTTATAGTTCGATTTCGTTCAGTTTAAATAGCGATCTGATATGAGTGCCGCCCAGGAACTTGCGTACCAAATTCCATTAAGATACCTCAAAATTTACGCAAATAATCGTGTTTACGTACGGACGGACATGGCTCAATGAATTTCTTTTTCGCCCAGATCATTTTGATATATAGAAGTCTATATCTATCTCGATTAGTTTATGTCGTTACAGGGTGCAGTTATGCGAACAAATTAATATACTCTGTGAGCTCTGCTCAGCTGAGTATAATAAGATTTAATACATTAAATAGACAAAGCAGATAGAAACTAGTCAAAGTTTAATGCTATAAGCAATTGATTGTAGGTGACAGGATGGCAGTACTCCCTGTCCGACGTCTTTTTTGGGCTGACAGGTGCTTACAGCGGTTGTGTGAAATCAAATACTGACAGGAAACTAATCTAAACAAACAATAGGTTAACATAGTTGGGGTTTAGCAACTGAAACGATTGATTGACAAGGTGAATCCTTGCCGTTGAAAGCTGCTGATGTGTATAAGCCTGTATATGTGATTTCGTGTGTGTGTGTGTGTGCCTTAAGTGAAGAAAAATAACAGGATTAACGAGCAGATAAATGTAAGGGAGCGCAACAGACAGAAACACAGATACTTACAAGTGTTTACATTTCGTAGTTTGATGGCAATGACTTTGTGCTAATAGAGACGGCAAAGGAAGAAGAAATTGTTATTGATTTTATGAACCTAGGTCAAGAGGCTAGAAAATACGTAGTGCATATATTTTGTTTTAGTTAAGAACTTGCAGGAATAGATAAATAATTTAATCAATTGAAAAGTAGTAGTGTGACGTAATGTCAACTGATGTTAAATGGTCATAAGATCAAGTTATTTTATGAACTGCATGAGCATCCAAGAAAAATTCGATCAAATTATTTTACGACTTTTAAAATTTTTCCATGATGAACATCCAAGAAAAATTCAGTTGACCTTTTTATCATAAATGTCATAATATCTAAGCCATTACAAAAACAAAAAAGCTACCCAAGACGGATAACGCCACTTCAGGCACGCATACGGTCGATTTACTTTATGACCTTTTAAACTTGACTTCATGACCATTAAGGGAAAATACGTTTGACCTTACAACCAAGATCAGTACAAAAAAAGCTTCACAGGATATATTAGGCCACCTCCCTTTGGCCTTATAACAATAGGAATATCGCGACTAACACAAACAAAAAGAGGCTCTGCGGGGTAGCCACTTCAAAGGCTCGCAAGGTCGATTTACTTTGTGACCTTTTAATTCTGACTTTAAGATGACTCAGGAACAGTCCATTTGATCTTATGAACAGAAATGCATCGAAGCTAAAACAAAAACTTAAAAACCTCATAAAAACTTCAGATGCCCATATCGCCAATTTACTTTGTAAGTTTTTTTACCATTCACGGAAACTCCGTTAAACCGTATTACGTTATAACTTTATCAACAATAGTACAAAAAGACAAAAGCTGCGCAGTATACATTAAGCCGCTTCCAATCACCATGAGATCAATTTACTTTCATGACCCTTTAATTCCGACTTTATGACCATTCAGCAAAATTTCCTTTGGCCATATAACCATCAAGTCCACTTGACCTCAAGGCCATTCAGGAAAAATCCATTTGACCATAAATGTATCGAGACCAATGCAAGAACAAAAAACCTTGGAAACGTAGACTAGACACCTCCATAAAAGCTCCGTTTGACCTACGACTACGACTACAAATGTATCCAGACCAACACAATAACAATAAGCTCCGTGGCATGCATTAGGTCGCTTCATATGGACATAAGGTCAACTTACTTGATGTACATAAGAGTCGCGAAACTGCGCTTATTTCTATGGCCGCTCCAGTAGATGTCACAATTTTTAATCTTCTTCCTTGCTTGCTTCGTCAAACGCATTTCTTGAATGGCGGTGAAGTCGGATTTTGCTTTGACGAGGACATCAACCAGCCGGTGTGAGCGGTCTAGCCACGTTGTCGCCTTCTTAAATTAGCTCATTACTAAAGGGATGCGCAATGGCTACCCAGAACATACTTGGCCGCAAGCGACCGGAAGTAGAGACCTGCTTGAACCGCATGCCAAAAATAGCTCTTGCCATTCCTAGGTGAATGGCGGTCAGAAGCTTTGCCCACTTGCGTGGCCTCCTACACACGGCTCCACCCTTCAGGTCGTACGCACATCTAAAACACTGGAGGCATTCCATTCTGCATACACAGCATTGCAGTCTAAAGGCCTTGAAAAATATCACATCCACGCGGTTTGATAATGGGTATGGTAGGTGGTAAATCCATGAGATAGTTCTTGTTGAATTGAGTTTAATGTCCCTGTTAGAGCTGTAATAGTGGAGCCTTCCGTTACGAAGTAATTTTGTCAAAATAACAAAAATAACAACCGTCATAATGAGGCGCATCGAGCGATCTCATCGGGACCATTTCAACTGCTATTCGCAGACCAATTTAGATATTTACTTTTTGGTGGTGTTTTCTTCTCTGAAAATAATGTCACCTTGTAGGTTTTTTTCAGCTATCTCGTATGTTTGTGTGTTCCTTTCACAAAATATTTGTTAATAGATAAGAAAATGGGTCTCATTACCTACAAATAGAGTAATTTTGCATAGCTCTATGTCATAGAGTCTATGTGACCCAGTTCAAAAAATCGAATTTAAGAGTGCAACATGAGGCTGAATATTTTTCCAGAAAAGAAAACACCTTAAAATTGTGTGCTCTTGACTTTCAAAATATATTTATATATGGGGTATTCCATCCCATTTCGACCAATTTTGAACCCGACCCCTTTAGAATTGGCTGAAATGTTTTCTTCTTTTTCTAGCTTACGAAAGACGTTTTTCAGAATTTTTCAAATTTTTTAATCCAACTCAAAAAAAGTTATGAATTTTTAAAAAAACACCGTTTTTGTTTTCAAAATGCTATAACTTTTTCAAAAAATTGACCGTTTGGGATCTTTTTTTTTAATTTGTTTTTAAATGTACTTTTCGGAAAAAATACAGAAAAATTTTTAAGGTTTTTGTTTTTAATTTTTCAGTTTTTCGAGATTTTTCGAATTTCGCCATTTTTTTTTCTCATAAAAAACTTCAATCAATTCTGCAATCATCCCCATAACCCGGAGTGGGCCGATTTTTTTTATATTTTTTCTTATTTAATTGAAAAAAAATTTTCAAAAATATACATTTTTTTTGTCAATTTTATGTATATAACAAAAAAATGTAAGAAAATGATTTTTAAGTATTCTTTTCTTTATATATTATGGTAATATACGATTAAAATAACAGGATAATGACTGATACAATAACATGTCATTTTAATCGTAATTACCATAATATATAAAGAAAAGAATACTTAAAAATCATTTTCTTACATTTTTTTGTTATATAAATAAAATTGATAAAAAAAATTTTTATTTTTGAAAATTTTTCAATTAAATAAAACAAAATATAAAAAAAAATCGGCCCACTCCGCGATTAGTGGGGATGATTGCAGAATTGATTGAAGTTTTTTATGAGAAAAAAAACTGGCGAAATTCGAAAAATCTCGAAAAACTGAAAAATTAAAAAACAAAAACTTAACAAAATTTTCTGTATTTTTTCCGAAAAGTACATTTAAAAACAAATTTAAAAAAAAAGATCCCAAACGGTCAATTTTTGAAAAAGTTGTAGCATTTTGAAAACAAAAATGGTGTTTTTTTTAAAATTCATAACTTTTTTTGAGTTGGATGAAAAAATTTGAAAAAATTCTGAAAAACGTCTTTCGTAAGCTAGAAAAGAAGAAATACTTCAGCCAATTCTAAAGGGGTCGGGTTCAAAATTGGTCGAAATTGGATGGAATACCCCATATATTTCTTTGATTTTAGTTAAATGGGTTTCTTTAAAAAATAAATTTAGTTCATGCCACACCCACGCACTTCCCGCTCTGCGAAATGAACGCATCTCGATAAACATAACCAAGGACGACAACTAAAAATCACACCATCAAACTAAACGAAAGAAGTAAACTTAAACATTTCCGTGATTTTTCTGTTATTTGTAGCGAGCAATCGTTGAAGAGAAGCTTTCACAAATTATTTGCATAAGATTATGGTGAAATGAAATTTGTTGTGCTAAAGCGCCAAAAAGTATGCAATATAAAATAAATTGAAGCGATTTTAGGGAAGAAAGGGAAACAGACAAACTACATTATGAGCTAAGGGAAATACGAGATTGAAATCACAATTGCAATGTTGGTGAGCATAAGGCGGAGAGTGAAAGTGCGGAAATGAAGCAAAGTAAAATGGGAAGTCATATAAGAAAAAAATGCAAATATCACATAGGTACACAAATTTTTGGCAGCTCCAGATAACAATGAAAATATTTGCATAAAAATCTCAGCGGTGCATAGAATTTGGAGAAGCATGCGACATATGGAACATTTGTTGCTGTCACTAACAAACTGGTGTTTATGATATGAGCAATAATGACACACCAGCGTGCGTTGGCTACTAAAACGCCAATGTACGACTCAAAATACAAATAATGGCTTACAATCGAAATGAATATATTGTGAGAATCATTTTCATATCCGTATATGTTGGGGAGACTAGTAATAAAGAGAATCGTGAAAAAAATAAAAATATCTAAGCGAAACTTTAAAATTTACCTTAAAGCTATGATTTGGGTACTTTTTTTTTCAAACACGTTTACAGAATAAATATATCCACTAACTCAGCTCAAACCTCTGAAATTGGAGAAATTTACTAAAATCTATGTCAATGCATTTCAAAAGCAATAAAAATATTAAGGCGCCCATGATGCAATAAACCAAACAGGTGAAATCAATATTACAAAACGCCGTCGCATTTGATAATACCCGCCTTCATAAATTTAAGTATTGCTTCTTGACTTAGCTGCAGCGTTGATTTTTTCAGTATCATACAAAATACTACATTAATATCGCCGTGGTGTGATGGTAGCGTGCTCCGCCTACCACACCGAAGTTCGTTGGTTCAACTCCCGGTCAAAGCAACATCGAGAATTTAGAAAAAAGTTTTTTCAATTTAAAAACAAGTTTTTCTCTTGCGGATTCACCCCTCGGCAGTTATTTGGCAAACAATCCGAGTGTATTTCTTCCACGAAAAAACTTCTCGTGCCTATTCATCTGCCTTGCAGCTGCCGTCTCGAGTTGGCAGAACACAAGTAAGTCCCGTTCCGCCAATTTGTAGGAAAAATTATAAAGAGCACGACGCGAACTGGAAGAGAAACTCGACATAAAATCTCTTCGGAGGCTATCGCGCTTTGCATTTTTATTTTTTTAATGAAATATAAAGTAACGTGTAGAAAGATTACAGCTGTTGTGTATTTTCTTTATGAAAGGATTTATTTCCTTTTCCTAAATGGAAAAGTTTCAGTCAATGGTACAGAATGGCTGGATCTTCAGAGTATAACATGGTCTACGACAAACGAATGTGGAAACATACTGCTGACATCAGTAAGAAGATTGATGATCTGGAACATTATCATGAATTGAGGATGAGCATCTGTGAGGCTCGTAGTACAAAAACCTGGAATTGACGGTAAACATTCCTAAGACCAACATTTATCTATGCAAACCAAGCGTTGAGATGGGCTCATTGAACAAAAAAGGTGGCTGATGTTAAAATTGACGAGGGCAGAGGTTTTATAACAACGATACTTCAACAAGTTAGAGCTTATAGATTGTCCTGATGACAAAAAAAAACTTTGGTTTATAATAACTTTATTGTAAACAACTCTGACTAACCCTGGAAACGTATAGGCAAATAGCAAAACTCTCTGACGTATGTATATATGTATAAGACCAACATACGTTGTTCTGACTTTTTGTATCTAACTACCTGTCTCTCCTATGTCTAGCCCTATTCTTTTCTTACTTCCTCTCCCCTTTATTTTCTAGTTTATTTTAGTCGGCTCATTTATTCGTTCGTAAATCTTTCCACTTCTCCTTACTCTTCCCGCGTTCTGGTCCTGCGGAGAGCACTAGATACTTCTTCCTCGGTCTAAAAGTTTAAATTCGTGGCTGGAGTATTTTGCTACGAGGTCGGTTTTATTCGGAAATCTAATCTGCCTGATCACTGCTTCAGCTTCCATGTGGAGGTTGCCGCTATAAAGGATGTTATAGATGGGATGCTATGTACCACTGTAAGTGTTAGGGATTTTAGTATCTTCTCATATGGTCACACGGCTATCAAAATACAAAACTCTGCCTCTCTTTTCCGGGGAGGTACGGGTGAATTGAACGCGTAGGCGATTTTAGAATTTCGCTGCCCGCTGGCTCTCTACTCCTTGACAGGTGGGCCTATAGAACTATGGCCCACTCCCTTTTAAAATACTCATTAACAGCTTTCATTTGATACCCATATCGTACAAACACATTCCAGGGTTACCCTGGTATTTTCATGTTTAATTTTCCTTATTTTGTCACCAAAGCTCTCAGCTGAGTATATAATGTTCGATTACACCCGAACTTAGACTTCTTTACTTGTTTTTCCTATTTTATTCATAAGATTAGAATAAATTTGTTTCACTTGAATATTTTTGCTAACTTATTCTAGCAATATTATTTTTAACGAAATGGTGACCTCGAAGCGGACCTTACGAAATTGAAAAACTATATTTTAAAATTGATTTTTACGGTGCCTTTTTTAAGTCTGAGAGCAAAGAATCATTCTTTTATTTATTATTTTTTTTTAAGATTATCGGTTCGAACAAAACTGAAGGCCTAATTAATAGTTTTTAATTTTTTTTGTAACTATTATTATAAACTAATTATTTTCTTGATTGATATTTAACTTAATCATACCATAAACAAATTTTAATTTTTTTTACTATCACAGGGCGTAAGGATTCCATCACAGCTACAAAAAAGGTGAAGTGGTTAGCGCAATGATGCCTTAATGGCAGACGCGGTCATACACGTGTACACCGATGATTCGTCGTCTATCGAGGAATTTGCAAGTCGGTGATCATATCTGTCCTCAGAATCATGAACGGTGTCGAGAGAAGATGGGCTCTTTTAGTGTGTAAAATAAAAGTTCTCCGGAAAATTTATAGTCCTGCCCGTGATGTCGACAGCGACTTACAAGGGAGATATAATGATGAGCTGTATGAACTTTACGCAGATATGACGATAGTGCTGCGTAAAAAACCCAAAGACTTCTCTGGCTAGATCATGGTATGCCAATAGACTAAGACGATCCGAACAAAAAAATTATTTCAGCCGAGACCGCATTTGAAAGCATAGGAATAGGGGGAACCTACAACGAGCTTGGAATGGATATGTAGAAGCAGAGGCATAGCGAAGGGGGCAAGGGAGGGCATCTTGCAACGGGCGCTACTCACAGGGGCGCCAAATATGCGACAAGGCAGAACTTCCTGGATAATTTGTATATTTATTATAACTGATTTCTGGAAAAAATTATCTATACTTAAAATATATGCATATATCCAGAACACCAGAATACAAGCGGTTAGCGTCATCGTCTATGGGCTAGAGAATATAGTAGAATACTTAAAACAATCAGCAGAGGACATTAACACCACAAGTGACACAAGAAGCGAAGCTGCTACAATTCTGTTGCAAAATATACTAAATTTTAGTTTCATAATGTTCAGTTTCTGGTATGAAATCTTAAGAGGATTGACAGTGTGCAGCTCAGATTACAAAATATGGGGACGAATTTTAGAGAAGCGTAACATGATCTTAAATCATTGGCGACTGGACTATCCGAAATTCGTGGCACTCTCTGTGAAGAAGCAATAGAAAATGCGAAGTCTCTTTGTGAACAATTGGGTATTGATATATTAAAATATGTAAGAAAGAACGCGCCGCTAAATATCCGGAAAATCGGCTAGAGATATTGGTCTTTCTGCATAATGTGAAATTTCTCGCGTTATGAAAAGTGTTCTCGATCGTATCCAACAAGATTTACACGACAAGTTTACACCCTAAATGACCTTAATTTTATATTTGGATTTCTCTTAGTCGTTGAAATTTGTTAGATAAGATAATAACGACTTAGAAAGAAACTGTAAGCAAATTGGATGAATTTTATAATACAGATTTCAATGGAACAGAACTTGACTGCAAATATTACTTCGCAGTTGAAAATAAATTGAACCTAAAACTCCGATAGAATTATTTACTGGAAGGAATATAAACAAAACGGCAACTCTTAGAGACCAATTGTATAGCGAACAACGGGACATTCATATGGCTTAGCAGCTAAAGCTTGCACTGATATGAATGTTGGAGATTCGAGTTCAACGCTCAGCTCCCGAAAAGCTAGCTGATGAAGAAGTGAAATTCAGAAACATGTCCTAGTAGCCATCGCCGTTTGTAACTTACAATTTTTCTCTAATATCCATTACAAAAACCATTGTATAAAGCAATATGAGCAAAGCTCGCTAATTAAATACATAGAATTATTTACTTTTATAATCTCGTATAGGGAAGATGTTTTCCAAACTTGCGAGTGGCACTTCAAATACTCTTGGCTATGTCGGTATCAATTGCCAGCTGCGAAATTAAAACAGATTTTGAAATATTTACGAATTGGCTAGTGGAGAACAAAAGAGGCGTTCAAATCGATATTAATTTCTTTTAGGGACCTTTTTTATTTCCCCTTTATTATTCCAGCTAAATATATGCCTACCTACCAAAATTTCATTTATAGGTAAGAGGTAACCCTTCTGCAGGCCTCCCAAAAAACTCCTCTCAGAACCGCTACGGGCTGTCTTCTTATGTCCCCGAAACAGCAACTACAAAATGAGGCGAGAGTACTCCCCATTAGGGAGAGTAATGAAATGCTGAACGAACAGTTTCTGTTGAATGCCCAGAAACCTGGGCATCCCAACAGACAACTAATTGATGAGCCCACACCTCTCAGAGGCTTAAGAGGTCATCTCCGTAAGCATTATCAGGAAATACGGCACCTCAGAACACAGCCATATGAAGCAAAAAAGCACAAGCAGGTCCTCAGTGATATCCACAAACAGGCGTCGGGACCTTTATGCCAGGATTTGCCCGCGAATCCAGTTTTTAAAGAAAAATACCCAGAACACTCACTCCAGATCAACTTCGATCTGGATACACAGGTTAAACTCTTATCTATCCAGGACCAACCCCAACATACACAATGTATGTCCTGCTTGCAATGTGCCCCCACATGACACCAACCATCTCTTCAATTGTAATGTGTAAACCAACGCCTCTAACACCCCTCTCACTATGGTCCACCTGTTGAAACTGCAAATTTGCTTGAACTATCGTTAGAGGATATTGATGACCATTTGTGATCGGTCGCGCATATTTGATGGGGCAAAGCACTGCTACAACAACAACAAGAGGTAACCCCCCACCGGGTTAGGGGCTTAGCATATACGAGCGGGAGGTATAGCTGTCGTAAGAGGCGACTAAAATATAATTCAAATTGTTGTGTAGCGCAATTTAAAATCCAAATTTCAAACTCACCTACTCGTGGCGAATCCTGTTTCTTTAGCATCGGAGGGTTACGCGAACCCCAGGATCCTCATGAAAGTAGGGAGTGGGAGAGAAATGATTAAGAAGGTTCAATGTGATCATATAACATCGTTCCCAGGACGGTCGGACTTGTACCTTAATGGTGCTTGTTACCAGAACGTACCAGATTTATATCCGGCAAAAGACCATCAACATCGATAACTATCCCCAAAACTTTCGGGGAGTGTTTTTATCGTTACAATAACAACAAAAACAGGTATAAGGATTTTAAAATAACTGAAAATATACAAGAGGTTGCCGCTTGTCTGCAATCGAGAGCAAAATTAGCGACTAAAGCTTTTTACATAATTGAGAACAAGAAAACATAGCAAGACAATTGACCACGCAAGTAGGTTCCACGGCGTCAGCACTTGCCGGATTTGATCTTCTCAACTAAGCAAAAACAGAAGGTCTACAAATAACTGTATATAGGTTATACTGGCGATCCCTAATTGGCTTCAATTGAATGCTTTGGTACAAAGTTCTTATCGCGAATAATGATATCGACTATTTACATATCGCCAGTAGCATAAATCTCTGCAGAACTTATCTCACTTTAATGGCATCACAGTTTTAAGTGACTTATGCTGCAGTAGTTTGCAGAGGTATTATTTTTAGCCAAACCTAAGTAACTGCATTCATTGATGCTAAGGTCTTCTCCTGAATTCTGAGATGGCTGTTTTCGCTAAAAGCTAATGTCTCCCGATTTATAGCACAATGAGGTATAACCCCAACTATCCGAATGATTTGATTGACCACGGTTAGGTTAGGTTTAACTACGCTCCATGAGGACCTCACATAGACTGAATGAGACGTAGTATTACTAGAAGTTTGTTTTACCGACCAATCTAAAAAAAACCTGGACATATGTTATAAATAACTCCGTTCTCTTGGCAAATACTAGAAGCCTTTCTAGGACTTATGCCACTTGCTGCTTCTAGATCTGACAGCTGTATCACTACTAATAGCTGGAGTCTTAGTCTGGCAAGCGAAGGCATCCAATTTCCACCTTTCGTAAGAAACTAAAAGTGAAGATTTTTCAACAGTACAAACGCACAGGGGAAACTATATTATAGTGGCAACGAGAAATATGAAAAAAAAATTTAAATCCAAAATCTTTACTTCTTCATTACTTCGTAATGTCACAACACTAGAATTGATCTCTGAATGTGAAAAAAAATTTGGCAAATCATGTTTCACGTAGAGTTGTATGTGTATAGAGCAGCGAATATCCAATGTAAAATATAAGAAATTTTTCAAGATGTTTTACTCTTATCCACTGTTTCGTATATACAAGCAATTCAATCAAAATTGACGGTGGCGTCAACCACACCGGTAAAAAATGGCAAGACAAATATTAGATATCGCACTCAAGTGTCAAAGTACATAGGAACCGAAGTGAGCACTAAATATTTGTATTAAGTTTGATGTATGAATAGGTACGTATGTACGTATGTATATACAATTATGTACAAGTTTTAAGCTTGTGATATTCGATTAATCGAATATTAGAATTATTCGAATGCTCATAATATTCGATTTTCAGAGTTCGATTAGTTAAAATCAAGTAATAGACGATGTCCATACTCGTTTCAGATTATTCGACACATCGCTGCTGAACATTTAAATATACATAGATAAGCTTTTGGCCTAAATATTCAATATCTCTAATTTTAAACCAATGTGGGTATAGCTCACTCAAAGCAGCCGCAACGCAGCACACAAAAACCTCTGCTCCGCTCTGTATATATGTAGCATCATGAGAGAGAAGAGTCATTGCATAAGAAGTCGGTCACGGTATTCACTAGGCACTGCTATAAGCTACGTACGACCCTATTATCAGAGCGGAGCAAATGAGTAAATTAATACACATGATACGATATGTAATTTGGCAAAACACGGCAAGGCCGGATGGAGTTTGAATCAGTTGACATGTTCCAGATCGGGCCCGGGCTTTGGAGGGGCCCCGGGATCTACAAAATGCTATTCCCAAGCTTTTTGCGTATCAGAGAGACATAACCAACCACACGCTTTAATCACCTTTCGTATAGAATGCGACTGACTCATTTAAATTTCACAATTTTATAAGTTTTTCGTACCTACAGCAACTCCCAAAACATAAAAAATTTTTATATCTATTTTCTCACAAAAAATCTGTATATATTACGCCAACAACGCGTTTTCAAACGATCAGGTTGTGGAGATAGATATCACTGTTGGTATGTTGGTGAGTGTTTGTGTCGTATTACCGTACGCCATTTTTCTTTTTCGCATTAAAAAGGTCTCGAAATTATTGTGGGTGTCATGCGTAGTGGCACGTTTTTTTTCTCAATGAAAGCTAAATTCTCATCGAAAATCAGATATCGGTTAACTTTACATATCGACCCAGGTAATATACATGTATGCATTGTACTATCGCTGCTTAAATCTCATGTATGATCACAATGCGTATAACATATTATAAATGGTGGTAATAATTGATTCTGAGAGATTCTGTTCATTTTAGTGAGGCCCGTGTTAAACATGTGTCCGCAGACGACCCGGATTTTCTCATCGGGCGGCCCTTGATTGTGGAGGATGCAGCATGTCGTGAACGTTTTTACAGAGATAATTGTCACTAGCTGCTGCGTATCACTCTTTCGTAGTATCCTTTCGCGGATACTGGTCATGGATACTACATTTCTGAGTCAGTTTTAAGATCATCTTGGACAATCATTTATTTCGGTTCTCCACGGGTTTATATCGAACTAGTTTGTTATAATTTTCTGATGAGATTGGGGCTTCTTCGGAGTTTCCCCAGTGGTCATTAGGAATCACTTCGTATCGTGTAGTTCGCGAATGGTGTTTGTGCAGGCTATTTCTAAGCCAAATCGTGTTCTGGACAGTTTTATACGCTTACCTTATGTCTTTCTTTACCGGAATCGGAAATGCTCTCATACCATCTCATACTTGCATACCATATTTTTGATTTACCAATCCCCGATTTCTATAATACGATAAAAGTTACAATATAAACTCAACAAGGAACGAAATATGTGGTACCGTTGTTACATGGCTTTCATCTGCAGTAAGTTTTTGTTTTAACCTTTATACTAAGTAATACAAATTGAACTTTGTAAACTGCTCGTAGCTCGAGATTTTGTGAAAAATCGAATAATAGGCGCTGTGTGCGGATTGATTTGTACAATTAAATGAGAAATTAATGCGACTATCACAATAGTGAATTCCAACAACAAAGGTCACAAACGATCTTAAATCGAAAACTCTCGATTATAATCGAATCAATTCGATCGTTTATTTTTTAAACATGACTGCGCACTACTAACAGTGTCTGTAGTAACAGCAAATAGTAGTATATTTATAGTAAATGTGCATGTGTTGTAAGAATATGGGTCGGCACAATCGACTAAATGTGTTGAAGTATCACGAGCAATCTGTGTAATCACTAAACACGCACAATTCACAGCATGGACGATCTTTTCTGTGTAACATGCCTTGACAGAATGTACTTAAGGGGAGAAAATACGTTGATAGAATATAGAAAACAATAATGCAATAAACCGTATACATTAGCTGACATTGCGAAAATAAAAACATTGAAAGAAAACTCGCCCTAATGTCTTTGAACTAGCTGTTATGTCCGAGAGAGGTATTTATAATTTTTTAGCTATGTTCGGCGGCTGTTGAGTTCGGGGCGGGTGGTGGAGCGCAGTTCGGCGTTTGCTGGGCCGGCTTTCAAATAGTGCACACTCTACGTGCTGCTGCGTGCTGTACTATACGCTGCCACAGTTCCGCTCAAAAGCGACTATACCGAACTCAGCTTTAAAAGCATATAAAAAAGAGAATTATTTAAAGCTCGTACGCTAAAAAGGTAATACGGTCAATCATCATAGTGTTGATAATGTTCCAACACTACGCAAATAATTCTAAGACTAAAAAATATTGCAACGAATATCTAAAAAGGATAGGGGCGATAGCAGATGAACAAGCAGTCGTAGATACTACTCTTGCTTATCCTTCACATATGAATTTATTAGACGGGCCTGTGAGCTGATCCATATTTGTTGGAAAGATTCACTGTTCAACTGTCTCAGCCAATCCCGTCACGCTTGTCTCCGGAAATTTGTTGCTTATCCTTTCTACTGTGTGTATTAACTTTAGAACAACCTATATAATATGCACTACTACTAGCATCGCATATTCGTAGTGCGCGAGCTGTCTGAGTTTCACAACTCCAATGAGGAGCACAGTTGCTTTGGACCTGTGGCTGCGCTCTCGCTACTAGCTAATTGTTTTTGGCTACATGTGTCTTCAGTCTAAAGTAGTGGATCATACGGAACCATACAGTAGATGTGTCTTGAATATTGTTAAGTAAATGCTGTGTATTCTAGTCTGCTTTAGGCTTGTAATCCAGAAAGGCTAAACAATAAGCGCATATAGACTACCAGCCGATAGCTTCAAAGGGAGGTGCGACAAATATTGACTACGACTTTGTTTACGATTTTACTAGGTTAGTGTCGCGTTTACCAACTACGAATGCTTACAAAACCGGTTCGCGGCGTTATTTTGTGCCATCATCAGTGACGTGGTAGACAACAAAATCACCCGATCTATATAATAGAATTATTGTCAAAATTTTCTGTATTAAGAGGTTTAGAGGAGGAACCCGCAATGTGTATTTGTTACAAGCAGACACTGCAGGACGTTTAGATCAGTACTCCAAATTTGGTCTATCTGTTTCTGCCCAACATTTGTGAGAGGGTTTTTGACTCATCTGTGTCTTCCTCCCCGCACTATCTATCTTCGCTTATTTACAGACACCTCTCCACTGAGTATGTTTGCTTCTACAGCGTGAGTTTCTCATGCCTATTGTCTCTCTCTAGCTGTCCCTCTCCTTCTTCTCCTTCCGCTCCATACTATCTCTATTCTCTGTCTTCGCCTCACTCTACACCGCTATCTCGTTCTCAGTCTCTTTCTACTTCCTTCGTGTTTTCTTCTCCCTTTTGACATACTTTACTTTATCTCCTTCTACATCCCTCATTACATATAGTCCCAGTCACCAGCCCAAATGGTGATACAAGTAATGACGTTTCATTAATAAAAGAAAGAAAAAGAGACGACAGTGTGACGATTTTTGTAGGGCATGAAGATTAGGTACTAACCTACACGACTAAGCTACTACACAAAATTTCATGGGAGTCGGTCGAGCCGTTTCAACAAGGATCTTCAACGACAAACATCATGAGAACTTTACATATAGCGATAGATAATAAAAATGTTGCCTGGGCGCGCCTGTCTCGTGTGTGGTGGGAGCGGCGCGGTCGCTTCGCCTACCATACCACAAGATCTCCTGAGCTCTATGCCCTCGGCGTCAAAGAGCATGCATCAACAATTTACACAAACAAGTCTGTTTTTGCAATTAGAAAAATAGTTTTATGATCGGTGATGACGGCCGTCGCGTGACGGTCCCGCTGTGATATTTCTGCCATGATCAAAGCTTCTCATCGACAAACACTTCATCTGCCTTGCATGATACCGTCGTCAGTGTCGATGCGGCATAAAGACATGTTGGTCACCTATCCCTCGTGTACTTTGTAGGAAATATAGTTAAAAGAGAGCACCGACGCAGAATTGGAAAGGACCCCTTCGATGGTATAGAGCAGCCTTGTATGTTAATTAAATTTTTTTATGTTCTCTTCTTCTTGTAATTATTCCCTCATTCACGTTCTTCTTTCTCATGTTTCCATTTCAGTGACATTGCCTCACCCGCATACGTGCGACACAATCAAAAATGTCATAAATCTACTCTATACGGGACACTTACTGAAACTTGTAGTATTCTTATAGGATGGACCAGAGATAGGTAGGGGGTGATAGAGTGCGCGATGGATTTCCACATTGGCAATGCAAGAGATCGTTAGTGTCATATTGAGGGTGGATGCATTGCAGCAGCGGACATGCATTTTGTATATCGGGTCAACCAAGGGTAGTGATTCTGACATTGGGAAGAGTGTTATATACCTGTTACTTAGTACTGCAATCGAAGTTGGTGCTAGAATTGATACGCATTACTCCCTAGGGAGAGTACGTTCCTCCTCGCAGCGATAGTATCTTGGTATTTTTTCTTTAAAAAACCTGGCTTCGCCGGGCAATCGGTAGTCAGTAATAGGTCACATGACGCATCTAGGTTCC
>JARSSU010025187.1:0-21652 GCA_029619165.1 Eurosta solidaginis
CCATTTGTATCACTTTGATGTCACACGGCACACCGCAGTTTTGTTTTCTCTAAGGTGTCAGCTGTTAGCACTGAGCTGAAAATTTTAAACTTGATAAAAACCGACAGAAAACAGCCCAAGCATAAGTGGAAAACTGCGGTTAGTTTATTAATATTTTTATTATAATACATTAACTATGTATTTGTCACATTTACATATAATCAAAAGATAACGCATTTTAATGGAGTTGTATTTCAACCGCTTCTGCAAAGGATTCGTAACAATTTTTTATTTCGCATTTTCGCTTGCAGTGAACTCCTGCGCACATGTATAGAATTCATCATACACCCGTTTGCCGTAGTCCACGGCTCCAGACAGAGTAGGTAACCAGATAAATATGCAAAGTACAGCCTTTTTGTCACACCACTTGCACCTCTCCGGCAAGTACAAGCGTGACCGCGCCATCGACATTTTGCCGTCGAATCCGTCACTGCCTTGCACTTGGTCGCCCGTTGCAAGCGAAGCAATCGCCATCGACACATTGCCGTGAACTTGTCCTCCACTGCAATTATACCTGCCGCCACGAATATTCTGCCAACAATCTGTGCCTCGCCATACAGTACAGGCGCACTCGCCATCACTACGGCGACATCAAATGTATCCTTTCCAAACACACGTACAACAGTCACACATGATTTGCTTTTAACTAGTCGAGCAGTTTACCTGATACGCTGTATGAATATACGTCACCTACAGCAGAAATAACACATTCAGTAAGTATTTCTACCGTCACAGAAGTGCCGACAGCGCACACCTATTCACACACGCCGATCGGGTCAAGTGCTCCCCTGCATTACGCTAATTCCAAGATGCCTACGACCAGCCCATTGCATATACCTTAACACCCTTTATTGCAAATGCATTGCCTCCCCATATGCCCGCAGCGGCGTATGACATGCCGCCATATGCCCACAAGCCAGAGGCCCTCGTCACCGTTTCCTCCGATAAATACATCAAACGTCGCATCTTACGCCGTCGAATATAGGCATGAACACAGTCGCCTCACAACCGCAGCTCATTACAGGAGCTCTGCTACCCGACCCATATGGTCCGTCACATATACCAGACAATCCTACATTCGCCGCCTTACAACTACAAGTTAATGAACTACAAAAAACAACTTTTGGGAATGAGGGACAGTCCAACGACAGTGCCGCAGCCGCATTACGTACCAACACAGACGTTTCCTAGTCATAAATGATGATGCTTACTCCCAGGCAAGTACGTGACCTGCCGGAGTTCGGCGGACAACCTGAAGATTGGCCTGTATTTTATACTGCATATAACGAGTCTACCGTTGCATATGGGTATTCGAATTTCGAGAATAACCAAAGGTTGAATAAGAGCTTGAACGGCGCAGCACGAGAGGGCGTAAAGGCGCTATTGGTACAGCCGAATAACGTCAATGCCGTCATTGAACACCTTCGTTTCAGATTTGGTAGACCGGAACAGCTAATACGCAGTCAGCTCCGGCAGGTAAAGAAACTCACTGTATACCAGAGGGAGCAATGAAAGAATTGCTCCAGTTTGCTACGTTTTACAAATAACCTGGTAGTGTTCCTTCAATCTGTGGCGACGAAAGACATTTATCAAATCCGACATCGCTCGAGGAGCTGACGTCGAAACTTCCTCTTACGAAACGCTTGGAATGGGCCCGCCATGCCGTAACTGTGAGACCATATCCCACGATCGTTAGTTTCAATATGTGGTTGACTGACGTGTCTAACTACGTGCAACTAGTCATAGAACCCGAAGACAAGACGTTAGGCGTCGCCCAGTGTTACATGCTGCAGCCAACGAGCACGACGGAGAACAGCGATGAGATAGATGCCCAATTAGCCAAGACGAGCATCATGCAACAGAGTGTCGACGTTTTTAAAGATGCCACCATTCGCAGAAGTGGAATAAATGCAAAGAGCTGAGGTTATGTTTCGCCTGTTTGAAAGTTGTTCACGCTACGCGCGAATGTCGACATCGTCAAGTATGTTCGATCGACAACTGCAAACGCACTCATCATCGACTACTACATAGTGCTGAGCTCCTCATTGACGCAAAGCACGACGGAAAGAGATATCACGATTCCGACTCCGAGCTTATCAGATACAAAGGCGACCAATAACCCAGGGCTGAACTATTCTTCTACGACTAATCCCAATATATTGCTTGGAGTGCTGCCAGTGACCTTACATGGAACCGGGAAAGCGTCAATACATATGCGCTATTGGACGAGGGTCATCGATAACGCTAATGGAGAACTCACTAATGGAAGAGTTTGGGCGTCAATGTCCATCTTCGAGATGTGGACATTCATGGTTTGGCAGAAAGGCCGTCAGGCAAAGGTCGCAGTAGCGAACGTCGAGCTCAGCGGACTGGGAATCGGAAGACGTTATATGCTCCATAACGTTTATGGAATCTCCAACCTCATGCTGCCCACCCAGATCTTACGCGAGAGCGACATTCCCGACGTCGCACGATACAGAAAATAAACTACCGATGAAATCATACACGACGCTGTACCCACCGTGTTGATTGGACTGGATCGTGGTCATCTGGGTTTGCCCACGCGTTCAACAAATCCCAACAACAAGCATCCTACGCCGCGCATACTGAACTGGGTTGGGTCGTATTCGGACCAGTAAATCCGCGGGCAGAGGTCAAATATGTTTGCATGCTAGACCTACAGCCGATACACATTACAGGAGATGGTGCCGGAGTACTTCTCCACTGAGTCTTCGGGGTAACGCCGCTGCCACTCGTCGAGAGCTCTGATGATATACGTGCTCGCCGTATTCTCGAAGAGACAACGTCGAAAGTTGGTGAACGCTTTCAAACGGGCTTGCTGTGGAGGTCGGAACAGATAGAAATGCCGGAAGCTACGATATGGCATTACAACGCTTAATTGGCATCGAACGAAAAATGAGAAAAACCCAGAATTCGCTACAGATTATAAAAATATAATACAGAGCTACGTCACTAAAAATTATGCACGCATACTATCGCAACAAGAAGCCTCACAGTCGAGTCAAAGAACGTGGTATCTACCACACTTCGCTGTGTATAATCCCCGTAAACCAGGAAAGATCAGACTGGTCTTCGATGCTGCCGCAGAATTTAATGGAGTTTCGTTAAACTCCTGCCTTTTAAAGGTCCTCAACAGGGTCGAACGCTGGTGTCAGTGTTATTTCATTTCGGGAAAGCGTAGTGGGAGTCTGTGCAGATATTAGGGAAATGTTTCATCATATCGGCATTCGTTCCAAAGACAGGTGCGCTCAAAGATTCCTCTGGCGGAAGGGCAGCCCGATACAACCCCAGGTATTTATGAATGTCAGCTATGATCTTCGGAGCACCCTGCTCCCCTAGTTCCTCCCACTATGTCAAAAACATCAATGCTTTGAGTCATATTGGGAACGACGCTCGTGCAATCGAGGCCATCACCGACTATCATTATGTTGACGATTTCGTCGATAGCTTCCAGAATAGTGTCGAAGCCATACGCGTGTCGGAACAGGTCAGGGACATACATAAAGATGCTGGCTTCGAGCTTCACAAATTCGTTTCTAACTCCCGTGAGGTCATTGAATACTTCGATGGAAGCTACAATGAGCTGCCCATCCAATGTAAGGACGGTCTAGGATCAGAAAAGGTACTCGTAATGATGTGGCAACCGTCAAGCGATGAATTCACGTATAGCTTAAAATTTCATGGCGTCGGTGCGTCCGTCGTGGAAGGCAGTCGCCCTCCAACAAAACGAGAACTACTAAGTATAACGATGTCCATATTTGATCCACTGGGATTCTTATGCAACTTCACTGTCACAGCTAAATGGATGTTGCGACAACTCTGGAAGAAGAAACTCGGCTGGGATGAACCTATCCCAAACGACGTCAACGCTATATGGAATATGTTTAGGCAGCAGTTGTCCAGCGTCGTCTCATGTAGAATTCCACGTCATTACTTTGTGGGAGGTTCCATGCAAACTCTTCAGCTCCACATATTCGTCGACGCCAGCGAAGAGGCATTTGCATCAGTTGCGTACTGGAGGGCTCAAACTACGCTAAACGATAGAATCATTTCCCTTTTGTCAGCCAAATCACGCAGTGCTCCTCTGAAGCAGCTTTCTATCCCTCGACTAGAGTTACAGGCTGCGGTGCTGGGCACCCGTCTGATGACAACAATCATCAAAAACCATACCTTCCATATTGAACGGTACGTCTTCTGGAGTGACTCATCCACGGTCATAGAATGGGTAAATAATGAGCAATGGCTTTACAAATCCTTCGTAGCACACAGAGTCGCCGAGATATTGGATTCTACCAGACCGTCAGACTGGAGATGGGTGCCGACAAGCGAAAACGTTGCGGACGAAGGCACTCGCTTGAACACAGAAACTGACTTCAGCCCTTCATCCAGGTGGTTTACCGGACCGAGCTTCCTATCCAAAGAGGAGCACAGTGGCCTCATTTCACGATTTGAACCCTTCCGAGGATAAGAAGAATTTCCGCCAAGAGTAATGATGATAATCAGCACGACCGGAGTAATCGACTTGGCGAAATTTTCCACTTTTACGAAGCTCAAGAGAGTCATGGCTTGGATCATTCGCTTCATAATCGATGCAAGCCCAACACTGGAGAGACAACGCATCCGAAAAAATACGGTCTTTCTGTGAAAGAGTTGAATTCAGCTGAGCGTTTGATTTGTCGACAAGTTCAGCGAGTAGCGTTCGCCAATGAAATTCATCTACTAAGTAAGGGAGACGTGCCCCCAAGAGGCAGCGAACTATTTTCGCTCTCTCCGTACCTCGACGATGATGGAATACTCCGCGTTCGTGTCGGCTAGACGGTGGAAGCGTCCCAGCAATAATTTTGACAAGTGGGGCACATACTGACAAGACTCATAGTCACCAACGAACATGAGAAAATGAGGCATCGAAACAGCGAAGCCACGATATGCCAAATACGTCAAAGGTTCTGGATACCTCGACTACGAAGAGTTCTCCGAAACGTAATCGCTTCTTGTCACTTGTGCAAAATAAGGAATGCAAAGCCGGTGCAGCCAATAATGGGACCGCTACCGGAAGACCGACTTATACCGTTCGTCAGACCATTCACCTTTATAGGAATGGATTATTTTGGGCCAATAAATGTGACTACAGGACGACGCGTGGAAAAGAGATGGGTAGCGCTTTTCACGTGCCTTACAATACGCCGCAATTCATCTCGAGGTGGCGCATGACCTGTCCACTGATGCGTGTATCCTGGCCATGCGTAACTTCATGAACCGTAGGGGCGTGCACAAGAGAATCCGATCAGACAACGGAAAGAACTTCGTGGGGTGGCTAACGACGTCAAGCGTTTTTCTGATGTCTTTGACTGTGAAGCGATTCAGTTCGAGCTATCTTCAAATATCGTAGAGTGGATATTCAACTGTCCTGCCAATCCATCCGAGGGAGGAGTCTGGGAGAGAATGGTCCAGTGCGTAAAGCGAGTATTTCATCATACGATGAAGGAGGTCGCTCCAAGAGAGTTCACATTGCAAAGTCTTATAGTAGAGGCAGAAAATATCGTAAATTCTCGCCCGCTCACACATCTTCCCATTGACGCCAGACCAAGAGGAGCCGGTAACGCCGAATCACTTCCTGCTTGGAAGTGCCAATACAGCTCAAACGGTGGAGCAGATGAACCGGAAGTAAAGCTGTGTGCCATACGTAGGCAATGGAGGATCGCCAGAGAACTAAGAAACAGATTTTAGAAAAGATGGGTTTCCGAGTACCTTCCGACTCTTACTCGTCGTACGAAGTGGTGCAATCCCATGAGAAGTATACAGAAGGGCGACCTAGTTTTTATATGCGACTCGAACGCGCCTAGAAAGGACTGGCGACGTGGCCGTGTGGAGGAGGTATTTACTGGAGCAGATTGTTGAAGTGAGACGAGCAACCGTACGCACAACGGTAGGATTGACACAAAGGCCAGCATCTAAGTTGGCAATTTTGACATATCTAGTAGTGAATCATAGTGGATTCACGGGGTCTGGGATGTACCGACGTCAAATACCCTGCAACGTTATGATGCATGGCAACATCACCATTTGTATCACTTTGATGTCACACGGCAACACCGCAGTTTTGTCTTCTCTAAGCTGCCAGCTGTATCATTGAAGCTGAAAAATTTAAAGTTAATAAAAAACCGACAGAAAACAGCCCAAGCAGAAGTGGAAAATGCGGTTAGTTTATTAATATTTATTATAATACATTAACTAATTGTATTTGTCACATTTACATATAATCAGAAATAAGCGCATTTTAAATGGAATTGTGTTTCAACCGCCTTCTGCAAAGGATTCGTAACACACGGCATTTTTATCAGGTGTCCCAAGCAAAACAAAAACAATCAAATATAATTTAATATTTGCAAAAATGCAAGCAAACGCTTAGAAGCACGTCCGAACAGCAACCCTGGTGTGTAAAAGCTAAAGTAATTTGTGCTCCTCTTTAAATTTTCAAATTCATTGTGTATTGTGAGCCTTAATTCTTACAACCTGCTTCTAAACATTAACAAACGTGACATTTATCTGTGAAAATAAGATCCTCTGTCCAGGTGATCTCCAAATAAACTTTACTAACTTGGCAGTATATTGCAATTGGTGCTCCTGCTTTGTTGTTGTCAGTCCGCCAAAAGTTGTATAGTCACTGAAGTTTGTTTGTGGTTCAAGCTTTATTTTGTGATTTTCGTGTATGCTAAAACTTGAAGCTTGCGTCATAATAATCTAAGCTGCGTTAGAGCTGCCACCCAGTTTCTTCGAGCATTAATTTTGGCCCGTTTTTTTTGAACACTATGGATCCAGTCAATGGTAAGCGTCGTGGTGACGACCTTAATAACGAGGTTGATAGCGCCAAAAAGGTGCCACGGATCAGCGACTTCTCTCCTAGTTTAATGCAAATCATGGATCAGCGATTTGCTAAGTTCAACGATCTAATTGCTAAGCAAATTTTGGACTCGGAAAAAAGGCTCATTGAATTCGTATGCCAAACACTAGAAGACAAATTTGTGGTGCTGCAGAAAAGAGGTCAGTGAGCTTAATGCAAAAGTTACTCAGCTGAAGAGCGTGTTCGAGCGCGTTGGTTATCTCGAAGAGGAAGTAAAAAGACTCAAAAACAATGTGTCAAAGCAAGAGAGCCACATTGCCGCAAGTGAAGTCCGTGTTCACGGATGGGTTTCCGAGTAGGCGCCAAAACAATCCAAACATCAAGGGTCTGCAATTAGTTCATGTTGGCATAAATTCAAATGCTCCGCTTTTTGTAAATGCTTCGTTGCCCAGGCAAAACTATGCGATCTTCAAGGCAGCGATCCGTCTAAAGAAGAAAAGAACGGTATTAGCGGTTTTTCTAAGAAGGGTCTGGTAAATATCAGACGAACAGCCAACGCCAGCCCTCAAGCAATGCATAGCTTGGATTTTCTAGAGCATCTTGAGAATACTGGCGAGGAAAGCGCTAGTTCCTTTCGAATTGATGATGCGCCAACGAATAATGATCAATAAATTAATTTATATGTATGGTATATTACTTAAATTCTTCCGTCTTTATCTCTCCCTATCATACTTGTAAACATTCATTTATGTTGTCTTTATTGTTACGCATCGCAGAGCACTCCTTATATCTCATAGATAGTGATGGTCCTAGACTATAGGTTGTCTAGTTCCAAAGGCTGCTTACATACACTGTTGCGCGTATTCAGCAAACGTACTAAAGGGCTCAAAGTCATCCATCTCAATGCGCAAAGCCTATATAAAAAACTGGATGAATTGAGATTTATATCTGAAGATTCTGATATAGATGTTGATATAGATGTATTTCCGAAACCTGGTTTTCTTCATATCACAAAAATGATTTGGTGCAACTAAATGGATATCTACTTTTCAGGGCTGATAAACGTGGTCATGGTGATGGTGTTGCTATATATGTTAAAAGCAGTTTATCCTGTAAACTTTGCTGTAGTGCTAGTCCAAGTGATTCTGTCGAATATGTGTTGGTAGACGTGTTCTCTGTAAATAATGAAAGGCTTCTTATCGGCTGTGCATACAGACCTAATTGTAGAGTTGACTTCTCTGGCTTTATTGAATTTCTCGAGCCTCTACTTATAAGCTATGATAATATAATCATCGATGGGGATTTCAACTCCAACCTTCTCGTCGACTCAACTCTAAAGCTAAGTGTGCAAAGTTACGAGTTGCGCAGTAATGTTGGACACAAAATAAGAAGAAATTATCTATATGATTTAATATTATTCGTTTTTTTGGAATACTTTATTGAAACGATGTTGTTCAATGGACAGTTTGATTAGGAAACAAAAATACAAAGGAATTACAAAATAATGTACAAAAGGAATGTGTATGTTCAGTGTTACTCCGTTCACAAAACAGTGCTGCCGAATGTTTTGATTCCTTTGTTTATTACAATGTATTTTTCAGCACTCCCACTCATTGTTGCAAACAAAATGAAAGTTGTGATGTGAACGCCAGTAAGCTACAGAGATATTGTTGTATAACTGGCTGTTGGGGTAAGGCGGAGGTGGTATGTGGTATGCTGGCAAGCCCCTGCTAGCTCGTCGGGTTGGGGTAAGTTTTTGCTCACCCGCCTTACCTACAGTTATACAAACAAAAAGAGGTTCATGCCTGAAATGTACGTTAAGGAAGGTAAGCAGAAAGAAAAGGCCTGTCCGTGTCAGGTGGATTCATCCCTCCCCTTCTTCGTAAAACCATGACGCAGCCTTGGGCGTTGCCCTGACCCCGGAACTTTAGCAGCGCCCCCTTTAGCCTGACGTTTGTCTGTCCGTTACGGTCCCATGTCCCCAGCCTGTCTAGTCTGTCACAGTCGCCTCACACCCACGTCCCCTGCATTGCACTCGTGCAACACCCACACCAATCAAACGTGTTTAGCCGCTCATTGTGCAATCGACTCCACCCATTAAGCTAGTAAATGTGATTGTTTGAATTTCTTTCAAAACGTTATAAGAAAACTCTTTATTTGGTACTTGTTAAATATTTAACCTAAAATAATGATCTAAAAAAATACAAAAAAAACTTTCTTTATATTGAATTTTCCTTAAGGCTAATGGTTTGACACTAATTCTATCTAATTATATTTGTAACTAAAAATAATACTGAAGATAGTAAAAGTGGCTTAATGAAAGGTAATTGAGAAAAAAAAAGTAAGCTGAGTTATACGATTAGGACGAAAGGCAAGTTAAGAAATTCAAAGAAAAAAATTGTGAGTAAAAAAAAACTTAGAAACCAAAAAAATCAAAAGTAATACTTCAAACTATTGATGATAAGTGAAAAGGACTTTAGCGTGAAAAAAAGCGAAACTTGCAAATGCATAAGAAATTAAATTTAGAGTTATTAAAAAAGAGAGGGAAAATTTATCGTAAACAAAATTTGTTAAGAATTGGAAATTCTTAAATGCTACTAATGTCGTCGTTATCCGACCGCCACTGTAGCCCCACTCCTTAGCCTCTGCTGGCTTCCAATAGGTTTGTTAAAAAAAATGGATATATACGTATGTTTGTGTGTATTAGGTGATGTTAATAAACTACAACTCTAGCACTTACCGATCTTTGCAAAAATCATAACTTTTGAACCAATGAAGATATTTTAAAAATGAAAGCTAATTATTTGAAGTTTTATTGTTTGAAAGCTCAGAATGTCACAGATACAGGGTGCTTCAAAAAAAATTCGTCAAAGTCGAAATTTTTTTAGAAAAATGCAAAAACAAATTGTTTTTAGTAAAAAATAAAAAAAAATGAGATTTGTCTTATAATGACGTATTCAAGCATTAAATAAGATAAATTAATGATTTTGATAAGATAGCGTGGCACTGCCCACTTATGATAAAAAGTTGTATCTAAGTAGTCACGTAATCAATAACTACCAAAATCGATAGACGTATTGTTTCTTTTAAATGGCAATACTCTTATAAAACTCAAATGTCCGTTTTTGGTGCCACAATAACAAGGTGCTTCAAAATTCATCGTACAATTTTACGTTTTTTTTTAATTTACAAGCCAAATATGTATTTTATTAATAACTAAAACATATTGAAAGTGGTTCAATGATATTTTATTTGAGCTAAAGATTAAACAGCTAACGAATTTTGGGAAAGGGGGATGGCACTGCCCATTTATGCTAAAAAGTTTGATCTTAGTAAGCGCTTTACTAATTTGTACCAAACTCGATAGACGTATTGATTTCTATAAAAATTTAATACTCGTTTGAAGGCGAAATGCCTAAACTTTAAAATAAATTTGATAACTTTGGAGAAATGCAATAACGAAAAGTATATATTTATAAATTACTAAATTAATTCTTTTATTTGAAATAAAAAATTAAATTGTACATAGATATCTTATTTTTCAATAAAGTAACAAATTTGATTAGTAAATCTCTTTTTCATTGTTGTGATAAGAAGTGAGAAACTTATTTTATCTTAACATAGTCATCGTCACTGGAACATATATCTAACAAAGCAACCATTTCTGAGCTATACGCATCTGTAAGATCTTTTTGTGTCCTTACATACCTCATAGATGATATGATTGGATCAGAAGAGATAGCTTCAATACAAATTCCATACATCTTATCCTAGCATATAAAGGAGATATTCCATACTCATAATTTAGTTCGTCAGTTATTGAATCAAGATTTTCAAAGTCCCTTTGGCTCTTCTTACAAATTGGCTATTTCATTGTAGATGTCGTATTTGTTATTAAGTTCAAAACTTTTCCATCGACCATTGTTAGAAGAAAAAAATGCTTCATTGTAATGGCATCCCCCTCTTCAATTTCAATTATTGTTGGTTCTAATTTGGCAATTTGATTTTTTATATCACTCACTGTAGCTTTTGAGTTCCGAAGACTTCTTCTCGTATTTAAATTATATCGAACGGCACAACATAGTTGATGACGAATGTGGATTTTTCCAATATTCTGAAGCTTCATATTTTAGTCGTAGTGGAACAATAGAAGCCGTAAATATATTACTATCTGTAATTGTTTCATCGTCTACATTTATTCTTTGTTTATATGCGCTTTGTCCTGATGATCAATCACAGCCCACTTAGTTATCAATGCTAGCTTCTTTGGCAGTGATTTCAAATTTTATTCAGTAAAACTTTGAAGGAGTCGTGTAGACGTATGATCCATTAGGTTTTGTAGCTCAATTTCAGCTGATACTTCGGTTATTTTGGGACTTAGAGGAACTGCTTCTTTCTTGGCTTCAGTAATTTTTTTGTATCCAGGTAAAATATCGGCATTTCGTTGCAATATTGACTTACGCAATATAATATATTTTTCTTCGTTAAACCGAGATTTATAAACAGCGCCAAAGCTTCTTCGGGAGTGTATTTCCTAGGTAGCGCATTTGGTGGTGTGGGAAAGCTGTTTTAGATCCTCATCAGTCGCACTGGACTTGCTACCGCAACTGACTTCTGTTATATGAGACTTCACGTTTTCTTCGTCTTTTTTATATTTAATAGCCAGTGCTTCTGAAAGATGAGTCATGGCCATAGCTTTGTGGTATCAGACAGCTTCCTTTTCCTTGTGTAGGTAGAACACTCTTCTATGGGGTTTTGTTGGTCTCCCTCTAGTTGGATTGGTTGACGTGCTAGGCGTTTCTTCGTCCAAAAAAGTTTTGTCAGCTAGCCACTTTTCATGCTTACTTAGAAATTTTGAATTGTTACGATAGACGTCCTTCCATTTTCTTTCTATCATAATGTATTTTAAACCAATTTTTTCTTCCAGGCCTTCCTTTTCTTTAATGCTGGTTTCACTCGCTTATTCTCTCATAATAGCCTCAACGAAGTCCCGTCTTGACTTTGTAGATTTAAACACCGCAAATACTTTCGAGTTTTCTAGATACATATTAGAATTGGATTCGAGTGTATCTGACTAAATATTAAACTGTGAAATATATTAAAAATACTATTCACTTTATTTAAGTAAACAGAATACTTAGTTCCTTAATCTCCAAAGACGATTGATAATATGCATTGTATGATGGATAGCTTTATATACCTACTCAAATTATTAAAATGAATTTCAGGTATATAATACGTAACTAAAAAAATGTATGTTGTTAACAAGTTCCAATAACAAAAACAACCTTACGGCCGTACTGAATTATATGTACCTGCTCAGGCGCGTATTTATACCCAAGGTTCTTTAGCTTTATTTGATGTAAAAAGTGAAGTTGCAGCTGGACGCAGGTAGACTTTATGAATTAAGGTAACTGAATATTTCGCAAATAACTACTGTTAATTTGACGGAACACATATTTTAACATTTTTTTTCCATCAAAGTTTTAAAAAGGGCTTAAAAATAGGCATTTCGAAAAACAGGTATATCCGCCATTGGAGTCCTCCACCTTGTGCAGATAACGTAGAATCAAAACAATTTTGATTTTTTCCGTAGATAACGTGTCAGATGTCGCTCTCTCAATTAGACAGAGTTGCCTAGTAAAACTTTTGTGCGACTTATTTTTGACCGTTTGAAGTTAGCAAAAACACTTAATTACGTTGGAAAAATTGTGAAAATTAATTCGAATAATTATGTAAAAGTCGATTATAAATAGAATCTATTTATTATTTATTTAATATAATTCCAGCCTTTACAACATCAAAAATAAATTGCAAAGGTGATGTTTCCATAAGCATGCATGCCAAGATGGTCAATGGCAACAGTGGCTATCTGTAAACAATACACACACAAATATTTTATGTACCTGTACAAGACTCACACATGATTCCTAAGGGCTTGATGGTTCGATCAAAACGTGTTTCGTACGACAAGTCCGTACGTACGGCAAACGTCGGGGGTAATTGCGCTTAATGCGGGCAGTTACTCACGAACGTACGTACCAAAAACGTGTCAGCTGACACGACCTATCTTATGAGTGTACAATGTAACGAAAACTCACCGACGTGCAACGCCGTACGTACGTAGCCCGGAACGTAGAAATCAAAACAATTTGATTTTTTCCGTAAGAACGTGTCAGCTGATCGCTCTCTCACTAGACAGAGTTGCCTAGTAAACTTTTGTGCGCTTATTTTTGACCGTTTGAATTTTATGCAAAAACACCTAATTAAAGTTTGAAAATTGTGAAATAATTCGAAATAATTATGTAAAAGTGCAGATTATAAATATGTAATCTATTTATATTTATTTATATTAATTCCAGCCTTTTACAAACATCAAAAATTAAATTGGCAAAGGTGATGTTTCCATAAGCATGCATGCAAAATGGTCAATGGCAACAGTGCTTATCTGTAAACAATACACACACAAATATGTTATGTACATGTACACAGACGCACACATTGATTCCTACGGGCTTGATGGTTCGCTCAACGTGTTTTCGTACGACAAACGTCCGCACGTACGGCACACGTCGGAGGGTAATTGCCGCTAACATGGCCTAGCCAGCGCAGCCGCTGCGTTTTAATTCGCTGGACTATGTGGATGTCTGCGTATAGCTCGTACAGCTCATCATTAAATCTACTTCGGTACTCGCCATCACCAACGCGTAGAGGTAATATTTATTTACATTGTTTATTATTACATTGTTTTATTAAATATATAAGTATGAAATGTACACACCCAGTGATGATAAAAGTACCAAATAAAAAATACAAAAAGTATTTAAAAACAGAATACTTACATACTTTCCAAATAATTTGAAATCGAAAGCTTACATTTTGGTACAGTGCACTCGCGATAATATTAACACCCTATTATATGAACACCCAAAATATGAGACACTTTTTCACTTCCATTGAGTACTCTAAAATATGAACTTTTGGCAAAGGCTCTAAAATATGAACATTATTGAGCCTCATAAATTGGGGACTCCCCTAGTTATTTAAATTTAAAATGTACATACATACATAACCGTCGCTGAGAAATGCTCGCGTTCACTAGTATACACATGCTTGCATGCTATCCTTTCTCTAACGTTCAGTCGTCAGTACAAATTTCCAAGTCGTTAGTTGGTCATTTCATGCGCGCATGATTGGTACTTCATTTTCTTGCAAAAACTTCTAATATGATCAGTTAAAAAATGCACACAAAAAAGCACAGTTTTTGACGTTAAGAGAAAAATCAGATATTCTGGAATATTTACGAAAGGGTGAAAGTGTTACTAATTTAGCTCGTAAATATGGAGTGACAAAGTCTACATATGCGGAATTAATAAAAATAAAAAAGCTATCTCTAAATGTGTCAACAATACTTTATTATACATGAATACCGCTTTTATAAAAATAAAACAAAATTTATGAAACTTTTGATACCATTTCTATTTCTGTATGTAATATGTGTTCCAAATATGAGCAAAATCGGACCCCAAATACGAATTTTTTGAATACTCGAACCTTGCGCCACCTAGCGGCGATTTTTTCATACGTCGCTTTCTATTCATGTATGTAATATATTGTTACGAATATTAGCAAACTAAGGGTGCTGCTATCTCTAAGCCGATGCTAAGCAGTGACGTGAATTCACATCAATATTCAATCATTATGTACCTACATAAACGAATCAATAATGCGTCTACACATATGTACCATGTACGTATAAATTATTGTATCCTTTATTAAGGTTAGTAAAAAAATAATTTATTTTGGGTCTCAAGACCTTTATTATTATTTATTCACTAATTTAATTATTGGTCGTAAGACCTTACTTTCTTACTCACTAATTAAAAACTAAACGCTTACAAACTAACTGCTTACAACTGACTGACTTTAAAATGGTAATTAGTTCTAAATATTACTTAATTCTACCTGTGCCAGCATTATTTCGTCGGCGCATGGCGGATGTTGTCCCAATTCAATTCCGGATGTCGTTCACAATATTTGTGTTTTTGCTGATCAGGCGTCTGGGCCTTTTCCTGTTGCTTCAAATTATTATAGTATTTTGAGCCATCAACTTGCGTATTGCTGACTAGCTATTTACGTTAGCGTCAGCTCGAATGTTGACTTAGTTGGTGCTAACCCTGCACCAAAACGAACGTCCTCGTTTGTTAAGGTAGGTATTTCGGATGCTACAGGTTCCTTGTTATCGTTTACCTGGATGCTTACTTTGTAGCTTGATAGCTCTTCTGGTTCCTTTGTAAAATGTCTTCTTATTACTGGTGCGAATATGAGTCCTCCTAGGCAGATTATTATCATGATTGTTAGAGAAAAATTTGTGATTATGGCTGCTTTGTGTTTTGTGCGCAGAATTTATACGATTTGTGTTATTTATAGATGGAGTTCCTTCATCATTTCCAAACTTAGGATTTTCTCTCTTGCTTTGATGGGACATTTGACTGAGAATTGCAGGTAGTGGTTTGCTGGTTAGTAGTTCGTTAAAAGAATATATCTGTTTATTGATACGAACTGTGGATTATGGTACTGTATTGCGTATGACCCTGTCAGGTTTACTTTTTGGTTGTCGATATCTATAGTGCCGTTGTATTGATTTAGTAGTATGATGCCAGGAGTGATGCTTTCTACGGTTGGGATGTGCTGGTTATTACAAAAACGCATTCAGCTGGCTTGCTTCTCAGTAGAGGTGGGACACAGGTAGTGTTGCTAATGTCTACTATAGCCTTACGGTTACATATTCTTACATTATTATTTTCTTACATTTAGATTCAATGCATATACTACGTTATATTACATGTTACAATGTCCTCGTAAGGGACTTTATTAATAAATTTTCCTATCTTTATAGGTTTTATCAAAATTGACTCACAAATGTCTTCATTGTTATTGGTAATCCTATTATGTAAAATAACATTTATCGTTTGTTGCAATTTTTACGCTTGCGATTTCTAGTGATTCTTCTATACTACTTAGAGTACAATTGTTTTTTCAGTATATTGATTTAATTAACATAATTTCTTCATTGAAAATATATAGAGTTGACTATGCCGGCCTTAGCCCAATGTATCGCATAGTCTATATTAATTATTTCTTCTTTGATAATTTTTAACTTATATTTCATTTCAATAGCAAATTATGTTGAGTGTGTTCATCCGTTTGTATGGATTCGCGATTTTATTAGAAATTGCTGTAATTTCATTTATTTTATCAAAAATTACTTTATTAATTACCACTTGCTGGTTATTATTTTCAACTATATTATTTATTTCATTTCTAGATGACTTGGTCGTCGTGGTCGGGATTTCCTGCGATCCACTTCCAGATGGTTCCTAGTTCATTAATTGCTCTTTTAAATTTCCTTGGTTAAGTCTATTCAAATAATCTTGTATTGCTCTAATTCATTATTGAGATGGGCAGAGGGGGTTTCCTTCATTGATTTGTGTCCTAATGGTATGGCTAAGTTCATTTAGTGTCTTTTGGCATACGTCAGATCTATTTTATGTATAATTTTGTACGTTCCTGTTTGAATTTTGGTTTGTCCCGTATTAATGTTGCAAGTTGAGAGTTGGAGTAATCTATTATTTTAAGTCCGCGTACCACTAAGTGCACGAGAAGTCTGTAAGAGAGAATTTGAAGGGGGAGTTTCTTACTTTTACTAAAATCATATTAAGTCTTAATGTACTCTTATGTACTATTCTTCCTTTTTCGGTAATTACTACACTAGATTTATCTTCTTTCACGATGTCTTCCTATATCTAGCAGTGAGTTTTGATCCTATGCTTTATGTAGCCTAACATAAATTATGTCACCAGGCAGTGTATGTCTTAATGGGTTTCCGTGTTTTATTATGGATTTCTAAAATCCTTTCTTGGCTTTTCGAAGGGTTTCTATGTTTTCTTGCCTTGAATCTCGTATTGTTCTGGTCTATCGAGACTCGTCTACCGAAAAATGTTTCTATAGGTCGTTTTCCTGTGTGCAGAGTGTATGGAGTAATAGATTCATATGTGCATCTATCTAATAGTTCTTGAAATGAACGATGGGTGCGTTCTGTTTGGAGGCAGCGCATAATTCCGATCAGGTGGAATGAACCTTTCCACTTGACCATTAACTGTGCTTGCGTATGGGGTGTTTTAAGATTTTAATTCCAAGTTGATCTTCTACCATGAATTGTATGGATAGTGAGTTTAGGGACTTTTCATTGTCGATAACTATTGTCTTAGGTACACCAAATGCGAAGAGTATTTGTCGCAAAGGTTCTCTGATATCTTCTATGCCTTTGACTGTATTATTCTTACCTGGGAATATTTAGAAAATTTATCTACTGCTGTTAGTACCAGGGCGTTTCTCCGTATTATAGATATCTATGTGACTATTTCACCAGGGTACTGTGGAATTGGGGTTTTAAGTAGATGTGGTTTATTAGGGTGACGGTCATATTTATTTTCTTTACAAACTTTGCACTGTTTAATTATATTTCTATTCTTGCTGTTATTTTTGGGAAGTAATATTTTGTATTAGTTGTTTTTTGTTTTCATCCCTGTTTCTATGTGCTCGTGTGTGTTCTTTTAATATTTCCTCATTTTGAACATCCTCGTTTACTAAATCTTGTACTTTTGTTTGGGTATAGCGAATTTTGTAATTGGAAAATGAAGCGGATAGATTTCCTGAATTTTTCCAATTATTTCTTCAGAGGTAAATAAGCCGTTTATCACTGAAGGATTTAGGTAACGTTTTAGTAGTGCTGTTAAATCGTCGGTTGAAAGGTGGGGTTTACAATTAAGTGTCTATGATAGGTCGGGAATGGTATTTTAAACTGATAGCTGTCTTCATCTCCATAGCGAGATCCAAATTTGGGTTTTGAAGGCATTTATGGGTCCTTCTACTGCTGGGATTAGGTTGTGCGATGAACTGTCATCTGAGTGCGTCGCGACTGATAAAGAATTAACCTCAAATGGCCTTGATAATGTATCTGCAACTACATTTGGCCTTTCCTGGTTTATATTGTATTTCATAGTTATATTCCTCTAGTATTGCTTCCATCGTTTCAATTTAGAGTTAGTGTTCTTATTGCTTAAGGCATAGGTGAGTGGCTGATGGTCAGTGTGTTATAATAACTTTCGCTGTGCCGTTAGGTATTTCTGAAGGAATTTAAAGCCCAAATTATTGCAAGCATTTCATTTCATACTGCATCATTTTCTTCAGCTTTGTTTAATGTTCTTGAAATAAATGTGATCGGTTTGCCATTCTGTTCCAAAACTGCGCCTATGGCATATTGTGAGGCATCTGTAGTTAAGTCGAAACCTTTACTGTATCGGGGGTACTGTAGGATAACATCTTTGGATGTGAGGGTGGCTTTAATTTATTGAATACTTCTTTTGCTTTTTCATTCAAATTTATTAGAATTTCCTTGAACTGCTTTTAGACATTCTTCCTTCCTCTCCTCGAAGTAGGGATGTCAGTGGTTTTACTAATTTCGCATAATCTGGATGAATCTTCTATAATATCCGGATAAACCCAAGAATGAGCGTCTAAGTCTTTAATTGTTTTGGGGTAGGGGAAGTCTGTTATTGATTGTACTGGGTTTGTAGAGATTCCGTCAGAAGAGAAGACAATTCCGGAACTTCGACTTTCTTTCTGAAAAAGTCGCATTGTCAATCGGAATTATGTTTGCCTTGTTCAGAGTTTCGAAAATTGTGCCGATATGTTCAGCGTGCGTTTTTCGTCCTCGCTAAATAAAATTATATCGTCTATGTATACATAGCACATCTCCCATGTGCTTCCTAAGTATGTGTCCAGTGTCCGTTGAAAAGAATGGCAGGGCGTTTTTAAGCCAAAAAGGAAAGTGTCGTGAATCGTAGTTCCGTGTTCACTGAAAAAAGCTGTTGTTTTCACGTCAGAGTCCTTAAGAGGAATTGCTGGAAACGACTTTTAAGTCAATCACTGAGAAAATGCCATTCGTCACTAATTGGGAAAGGCTACCTCGTTATCTCGGTATGGGATACTATACTGCGATTGTACTGATAAGGTTCCTGTAATCAATGACCATTCGACAATTTGTTTCCTTGAGGCATCGCCTTTTTAGGCACGACCAGACGGGTCGCGTTGTATGGGGAGCTTGATTTGCGTATATTCGTCCTCTAGCAGTTGTTTACTGAGTCTTCAACTTCCTGCTTAGGCTCATGGGATATGGGTATGATGTTGAGTATATGGTGTTTATGTCAGAATTGTGCGATTTCGGCAACTACTTTTGTGTATAAGTTAATTTTGCGTTGGGCTCTGAAAATAAATTACGGTGTTTCTGTGCTAATTGTCTAATTCGTTTTTTTCTTCCGTGGTCATGTGTTGGTCCCGAATTTGTATTGTGTTAACATTTTGTACACTGTATTGTCTTAAAAGATTTTTTTTATGTTTGCTATAACCATAAAATTTTCTTTTGTATGTATGACGCTGAGAGTTCCTTTAGGCTGTCATTGCCTAGTATTGCATGAAAGGTTTTGAGAGTGGGTAGCAAGAAGATTTAAGCTTGTAGTTTTCTAAGTTGAAGAGGTTGAGATATGTGTGGTGGGTAATTTTGATTTTTCCCCGACAGAATTTGCAAAAAAGGGGTTGTCGTTTTCTATTGATTTTGTTACTAAGCTGGACTGGATATAATTTTTGTTAGATCCAGTGTCCACTAAAATGTTTAAAATTTCGCCGCTCTTCGTCCTGCATCTAAAGTAGGGTAACGAAGAGCTGTTCAATCTAAAAAATGTACATCACTCAGATCCTGCGGTTCTTCCTTTTCGTTGTTAAAGGTTGTGTTCTGGATTGTGGTCGTTTGGATCTTCGTATAGTATTGGTCTTGGTAGTATTGGTCATGGTATGGTAGTGTTGGCTATCCGTCGCTCCCGCGGTGTTTATGTGAAGTTCCTTTGAACTTTGATAGGGGGATGGTTTATCATTGATGTATTAGGTGCCGTTTGCCCATTTTCTTGAGCTTTAGGGCGGTTCATATATTTACCGCTCTTGTCCTGACGCTTTCGTCTACGTCCTGGGTTGAGGTGGTTTAGGTGGTCTTGGAGGAGCGTGGTGTTGTTGGTTAAAAGGGTTTGTGGTTGGTATCTATTTACCTGGTTTGGGTTTTGGTTGGCGTATAGCTGATAGTGGGAGGATTCAAATTTTGTTGATGATAGTTTTTGTGGAATGGGATTTGATATGGGTCGAGGTAGGTGTGCTAGTTCGGGATAAAACCTTGATTGTGGTTGGAGTTGTTGGTAAGATTGCGGCTGGGGGATTTTACCGTGAAGGGCTGCTGTCGTGGATTCGGAGAATTAAAGCTTTGTTGACGGGAGTTAGACATCTGGTTGTTCGCGTGGTATGCCTGAAGTTTTGGTTTTCGAGCTTCAGGCAAAGGTGTAAGGCTTCTGGCAAACTCTTTGGTTCCTTTATGCCAAGTAACCTGGGGAGATCACCCGAAAGTCCTCTGACGAGGTGTCGAGGCCTTAGCTCGGTAATTCTCAGTTAACAAGTGAACTGCTTCTTCACCTATCTCCATACAGCCTATTTTATTTAAAGTAGTGATAGGTGTCCGTATACCTTCTGGTAGAACTCATTAATGGACATTCGTCCTTGTATGAGACATGTCATTTGGTACTCTAAAGTGCCTATGTCTCGTTTGTCGGCGTAGTGGGTAGTTAGACAGCGGGAAATTGCTGTCCATCTAAAGGGGTGTTGTACGATTCTAAAGCTATGTCTGCCTTCCATTATCTTATTCCTAATGACATTCAAAATGCCGAATATCTAGGTGTGCCCTTTGAGGGTCATAAATTCTCAAAATTCTTTCAACACTCTTTGTCCAGGAGCTAAACTCTGAGCATTTCCTGAGAATTCTCTTAATGAACTACAACATCTGGAATCTTATCCATTTCACTCATATTATTTGGAATTGGGCGTCTATAGTTTGATCAGTTATGATAGGATTTGTTGTGTTGTTAAGGACACTTGTACTATATTAGGCACGCTTGCCTCTATGCTAGGGATATCATGCTTTTTATCATATTGGCCAAGTCTGGTGAAATTTGGTTATTAGGCTTGGCGGTGCTGGTGGTGCAGCAGGAGGGTTAGCTCCAAGCATTGAGGGTCTAATCAATTGTTTGGGTTTGACATTGTAAGGAATTTTGATTTTTTTCTTTCGGTAAGGGATTTGATTTTCTGGACTTCTTAAATCACAAAAAAAAATAGATTGTCTTGAAAAGGATTTTCCTAATTTTCTTTTTTTTATTTTATTTCCGCACTTTCACTTTAAAATGAAATATCTAAGTTATTAAATTCTAAATTATTTAAATTTTTGAGTGACTTTCACAATAAGTATTCGAATTTCGTAATTGTAATTTTTTATGTAGTAATTACCTCTTATTTTTATAATTTTAATTACTGTAATGTTTTTGAAAGTTACTTAGTTTTCAATATTTTTCTTTTTCCTTAAAAAAAATTTTTTCGCTCATACTTTCTAAATTTTTCAAATATGCGTTTTTAAGATGAAATTTCAAAATTTAGTAGATTTGAATTTGTTTTGAAATATTTTCTTAAATATAAAATATTTCTTACATATTTCAGCTCCATCTCGATAAGTGTGTATTCTCCCTTTCCTGGCGGTACTCGTGGGTACACTGGCTTATACCTTGTTGCTGGGGGTGGCTCTTGGCTGAGTATCGTTGGGGC
>JARSSU010025189.1:0-12986 GCA_029619165.1 Eurosta solidaginis
TCCGCAAAGGACCATCAACATCGATAACACTCCCCAAAGCATTCGGGGCAGTATCTTTATCGTCCATACAACAACAAAAACTCAAAGTAAGCTAGTTAATTGACTAAGCGGTTCGAAATGAAATCACTTAAGCAAAAATCGACCAAAAAATGGTAGATACTGTTGTGAACGAGCGAATGAAATGTACATACGAATGAGCATATAAACGAAAATAACAAAATAACGGCGTGGGCAGGTTGACATACATACAAACAAATACACGCAGTGCATGTATTTTGTTTTTGTAATTCTCTGGTTGAATTTCAAAAACGTACTCCGCCAGAAGTAGAAATGTCAAAGCAGCTAAAAAAATTACCACCCTGAAAGAAATGGTGCTAGTAAAATCAACAAATCGGTTCTGTTGTTCTTGACTTAACGGAGATTCGGTAAAATTGATATAATTATGGTTAATTCGACCGAGTTCTTTGTCAAGTGAACAAATTAGTTTAGTCATTTCAACAGAAGAGAAATTGTCGCTCTTAAGTTAACAAAATTTTGTAAAATTGACAGATCTTAATCAACCGAACTGATTTTTCTGTTAACACAACTGATCTCAATGGTCATTTCAACGGCGATCAACTGTCAATACATGAGCAAATTTCAAAGAGAATTTTACGCTCACTGCGCTCTCTACTTTGTACTTATGACGATGGTGCCACTTGTTAAAAAAAAATAATAATAAGAAAACCATCAAATCGAAAAAACACACAAAATGGGAAAACAACAAAAAACTAGTTTTTCAGTTATCAATACAAAAAGAAAAAATTTTTTTTTGAATTTACTGTGCAAAAAATTATGAGATACCGGGACACCTATTTATCGGGTACAATTTTGCAACTTCTCGTCCAAGCGAATGCAACGAACAGGATTTTTCCAAAGTTAGTAACATTTTGTTCAAGTTTTTATGAATTTTCACTCACGCGAACGAATCTTATAAGATAATAAAAAAACATCCTTTTTAATGTTGATGTTTCCGACAAAATAAAAGTTTGAGTTGTTTTGGAATCGTTTCAACTTAAAGTGTTACGAAAACTAAACTTGCCGAATTACATGTAAAGTTACTCCAGTGGTGAATTACCTTCCTGTGATTTGATTCTTTACTTTTCTATAACTTACAAGTTACCTTTTTAAAATGTTACGTCAAACATTTATACTACAAGTTTTGTTCGAAACAATCAAGTGTGGCAACTACATGCGAGAGAAGAAATTGAGAATGAGCTGAGCTGCAGCTGAAAGAATTGAGAATCAGTTTTGTTACTATTATTTTCATTTCTATATTCATATGTATGTATGTGTAGCAAGCATGCGTAATTATGTATTCACATATTTACGTATTTATATGGCGGCCGCCGTGGTGTGATGGTAGCGTGCTCCGCCTACCACACCGAAGAACCTGGGTTCACACCCCGGGCAAAGCAACATCAAAATTTTAGAAACAAGCTCTTTCAATTAGAAGAAAAATAGGGGGACTCATGTAACCGTATAAATACCTTATAAAGTGTGTAAACGTATAAATTTATCTAGTTTACACAGGAGCTGTCAAATTTTGTATGAAAAATCATTTACACAATTTGTATAAATTTACGCGCACATTTCATTGTGTAAACGCGGTAAACTCAAAGGAATGCAACCTTGCAGACATTACAGACGGCATTTTCATCAAAAATCTCCAACATCAGCAAGTAAAGGCGTTTTAGTTTTGATTTTTCACTTAATCTTGGTATTTTTTAATTTGTATAACAATCAAAAAATTTTTTTGGAAATAATACAGCTGAAAAACAATCAAGTTTATCAAGAGTATTACCAGGTGCGTTCATATAACCGCTTGTGTAAATGGATATAATTTTACACCTTATAAGTTTATATGCTATCATGAGTCCCCCTAATGTTCTGTTCGGCAAACACTCCGAGTGTATTTCTGCCATGAAATGCTCTCAGTGAAAACTCATATGCATTGCAGATGCCGTTCGGAGTCGGCATAAAACACATAGGTGCCGTCCCGCCAATTTGTAAGAAAAATTAAAAAGGAGCACCACGCAAATTCAAAGAGAAGTTCGGCCTAAAATCTCTTCGGAGGTTATCACGCCTTACATTTATTTATTTATATGGCAACATAAGTACTTTCATAAAAAGCTGTCGCAACAACTTTTTTTGTTCATTTGACCACTAAAACGGTCAACTACGGATCAACGATTTGTGCGCAGTTGATTCAACATCTTGTTGCGATGGATACAAATTGACAGAAATTTCGGTTGAATTGACCCGTATTTCGGTTGATTTTAGCAGTCTTTTTCTTTCAGTGCAATTAGCTGATAAACTTCTACCAACTGTATGGTTCCGACATGATGAAACTAGTTAGCTAATTTGAATTGTTTTTTTTAAGCCCGCTTGCAAAAAAAAGCAACTAATGTTATTTATAGCTACCAAACAGCCTGCTTCTTGATGAAACTCATTTCGTCTTAGTCAATTTTCTCCCAACATACATATAATTATATATAATTTTAATTCATATAAAGTTACTATTCTGGCGTACGTAATTAATTTCTTAATAATCCAACTTAAAAGTTCAGTATATTTTTCTTTACCGCCATGCAAAGTGAATACTCAACTGAATATTGTTCGAAAGAACGCATCGCAAAAGAACTTCATTTAATAATGAGCCTTAATAAGGAAAAGCCAATATACATACCTATATATGTGTGTATGTATGTGTATGTATTTTTGGCTTTATTAACTTACGGCAAATATTAAAGTTATAGTTGTACCACACTGCACATGATGGCGTTTCTATTTTGAACGAATTCATCTCACTTTCCTTTGCTGCATTGTTTGTGTTTTTAGCGCGTATCCAAATTTTATATACGGCCGAAAAAGTTAAATTTTCCAAGGTAAATGTATATAACTGTCGCGGCTGTTTTCATGAAATTGAAAAAAAGAGAATGATTAAAATTTGAGGAAAGTACGTACATACAAAAGTTTTAAAGACACTATTTAACACATACTAAGTGCTCAGTTTACAAAAACGAGGATACTGCAAATTGCGCCAGCTAGCAGCCTTTAGAAATCAGCCTTCAACATATCGCATATAAGGTCCTGTCAAGTGTATTCTGCGAAAGATTGAAGCTGACCGTGAATCGGCTGATTGGACCGTATCAGTGCGGGTTCAGAGCTATAAATCCACCATCGACCAGATTTTCCCAATGCGCTGAATCTTGGAAAAAAATCCGCGAAAAAATAATTGACACAAATTACCTTTTCGTCGATTTTAAAGCCGTCTTCGACAGTATGAAAAAAAGCTGCCTATGTGTCTGTATTTGTTTTGCTCGCAAAATCTGTACGGCCGCGAAAAATGACATTGAGCAACAATATCAGCTCAGCCAGAATTAGGGAGTAATAATATTAATAGTGATTAAGGACAAAACAAAGTAACTGCTGTCATCGAGCAAAGAGTCAGCGCATTTGCGCTTTGGCAACCACGCCACTGTTGGGTGCCATAATCTCGAAATAGTAAAAGACTTCGTTTACTTGGAAACCAACAATATCACAAACAACAACTGAAATTCAGCGAGGAATCACTCTTGCCAATAAATGCTAATTTGGACTAGGTAGGTAATTGAAAAGTAAAGTCCACTCTCAGCAAACGAAATTTATGCTATACAAGTCACTTATCGTGGGAAGAGGAAGAGAGCGGTTACCACTCCACCACTGAAAAGTCCAAGTTGAAAACATTTCAAATTCCTTTGGTGTGACCAATTGGCGCTAGTTTAATCAGCGAAGAAGCGACTGGATGGCCTTTTTGTACGGCCATAAACATATAAAGGGTTAGGCGCCAATTAAGCACGTTAGTAAGTGCGTATCATATTTAAACAAGGCTTGCTGGTATACATATATACATACATATATGCTTGTTTGCATTTTTGAATTGGTGTTGCTACAAAGGCTGTTGAAACTTTGTGTAAAAGTAATACTGTACTTTTTAAGCCCTATAAGTTAGAAGTTGCTCATGAGGATGCTTTTTAAATGGATTTATTTAGCTTGACTCTGTGTAGAAACCGGCCGGCCTTTGTTTACGAATTTTGTAATTAAAATTTAAGTAACTTTCCGATAAGCTACAAGTTTGAAACTTGGAATACAGTTCAGAACTCGATGACAATGCAATAATAAGAAAAAAACAGCGATAGGTGCCGCATGGATCGAAATATTTCAAAAAATCGTATTTGTGGTGCGATTTGGCTCATATTTGGAACACATAATACATACAGTCCGGTAGAAGTAACATCAAAATACTTTGTAGTTCGAGGAGGGACAAGCATACGTGGCGCTGAGTCGAGTAAAGTCTTTGGACGGATTATGTATTGAGGACTTAGATTGTAACAAATTGTCCGGAAAGAGTCCTTGTAATAATGAGTCACTAAATGAACTTAATAGAATGAAAAATAATAGGCAATTAAATAAAGACTAAAAACTTGAAAATAAAATAATTAAAAAAAAATTTTAAGGTAAACGGTTTTATTGAAAACAGCACTTACATTAAGTAATGGTAACACTAAAAGCTAGAAAATAATTAGGTAGGTCCAAATAGAAGCATTGCATGTCGTATCTTAACAGAAAATAATTTTGATTGGTTAGCTGCCTAGGACTAATATACGACCTTAATATCTTTGTTAGTTTTAGCATGCGATATTATATCGAAAATGATTTACCAGGGATCACAACAGTTCATTTGTGTGGTTGTGTATATGCTATAAAAAGTTCCACTACGCATACCCAAAAAAATAATTTTCGAGCCTGCGAAAAAAAAATTACGAAAGGGTCAATTTTTAGACCAAAACACTCCCTAAAACCCAAAAAATATTTTTATTATTTCAAAAAACTGTTGTAAAAACATTGGAAATACCAGTTTTTTGAAAAAAAGATATATTTTTTTTGGGTTTTGGAGAGTGTTTTGGTCGAAAATTATTTTCGCAGGCTCGAAAGTTATTTTTTTGAGTATGCGTAGTGGAATTTTTTTCCTGAGCCCAAATCCTATCGAAAAATCGATGGCGCGATATCGGTTGATAAATCGACCCAGTCTAATATGCAACTCTTATAGCAAATAATAAAAAAAAATGTCACGTATACGCACTGGCAGCCATCTTTTCATGAGGTGTGAATACGTTTGTGGCAATTGGCTGGTTTTTAATAGAGCTTTCTTCGCCTGCACTCGAATCTATGGCAAAACATGAGGCTATCTCCCAAAATTGTATGCTAGACATTTAATTCTATTGTGATGCCGAAAGTCATGGATATGGAGCATAGGTACGCTTTCTTAGTTGGGTTGCCGAAGACCATGCAAAGAAAGCAATAATAAATTAAGCAAACTGCAGTGGCGTATGGTGCAGAAGCATGGACCATGACAACATTAGATGAAGCGGCTCTGAGAGTGTTCACGAGAAAAGTTCTTCGAAAGATTTATGGACCTTTACGCGTTGGCGATGGCGAGTACCGAAGAAGATTTAATGATGAACCGTATGAGCAGACATCAACGTAGTCCAGCGAATTAGAACGCAACGGCTACGCTGGCTAGGTCATGTTATGCGAATGAAAGACGACGCTCCGGCTAAGAAAGTGTTTCTATCGGAACCCGCCTATGGAAGCAGAGGAAGAGGGCGGCCCCACTCCGCTGGAACGACCAGGTGGAAAACTATTTAAACTCCCTTGGTGTAACCAATTGGCGCCAATTGGCAGAGAGAAGAAGCGACAGGCGCGCCTTGTTGTTAAACTCCAATTAAGTAGTAAGTAAATCGATATGTTAATATATACTTATTATACTCAGTTGAGCAGATCTCACAGAGTATATTAAGTTTGATTGGATAACGGTTGGTTGTACATATATAAAGGAATCGAGATAGATATAGACTTCCATATATCAAAATAATCAGGATCGAAAAAAAATTTGATTGAGCCATGTCCGTCCGTCCGTCCGTTAACACGATAACTTGAGTAAATTTTGAGGTATCTTGATGAAATTTGGTATGTAGGTTCCTGAGCACACATCTCAGATCGCTATTTAAAATGACCGATATCGGACTATAACCACGCCCACTTTTTCGATATCGAAAATTTCGAAAAACCGAAAAAGTGCGATAATTCATTACAAAAGACCGATAAAGCGACGAAACTTGGTAGATGAGTTGAACTTATGACGAAAATAGAAAATTAGTAAAATTTTGGACAATGGGCGTGGCACCGCCCACTTTTAAAAGAAGGTAATTTAAAACTTTTGCAAGCTGTAATTTGGCAGTCGTTGAAGAAATCATGATGAAATTTGGCAGAACGTTACTCTTATTACTATATGTACGCTTAATAAAAATTAGCAAAATCGGAGAAGGACCACGCCCACTTTTAAAAAAAAATTTTTTTAAAGTAAAATTTTAACAAAAAATTTAATATATTTACAGTATATAAGTAAATTATGTCAAGATTCAACTCCAGTAATGATATGGTGCAACAAAATACAAAAATAAAAGAAAATTTAAAAATGGGCGTGGCTCCGCCCTTTTTCATTTAATTTGTCTAGGATACTTTTAACGCCATAAGTCGAACAAAAATTAACCAATCCTTTTGAAATTTGGTAGGGGCATAGATTTTATGGCGTTAACTGTTTTCTGTGAAAATGGGCGAAATCGGTTGATGTCACGCCCAGTTTTTAAACACAGTGGTCCGTCTGTCCTTCCGCATGGCCGTTAACACGATAACCTGAGCAAAAATCGATATATCTTTACTAAACTCAGTTCTCGTACTTATCTGAACTCACTTTATCTTGGTATGAAAAATGAACGAAATCCGACTATGACCACGCCCACTTTTTCGATATCGAAAATTACGAAAAATGAAAAAAATGCCATAATTCTATACCAAATACGAAAAAAGGGATGAAATATGGTAAGGTAATTGGATTGTTTTATTGACGCGAAATATAACTTTAGAAAAAATTTATAAGATGGTTGTGACACCTACCATATTAAGTAGAAGAAAATGAAAATGTTCTGCAGGGCGAAATAAAAAACCCTTAAAATCTTGGCAGGTATTACATATATAAATAAATTAGCGGTATCCAACAGATGATGTTCTGGGTCACCCTGGTCCACATTTTGGTCGATATCTGGAAAACGCCTTCACATATACAACTACCACTACTCCCTTTTAAAACTCTCATTAATACCTTTAATTTGATACAAAACAAATATCGTACAAACTCATTCTAGAGTCACCCCTGGTCCACCTTTATGGCGATATTTCGAAAAGGCGAACACCTATAGAACGAAGGCCCACTCCCTTTTAAAAATACTCATTAACACCTTTCATTTGATACCCATACCGTACAAACAAAGTCTAGAGTCACCCCTGGTCCAGAAAGGCCTACTCCCTCTTAAAATACTCATTAACTCCTTTCGTTTGATACCCATATTGCACAAACGAATTCTAGAGTCACCCCTGGCCCACCTTTATGGCGATATCTCGAAACGGCGTCCACCTATGGAACTAAGGATTACTCCCTTTTAAAATACTCATTAACACCTTTCATTTGATACCCATATCGTACAAACGCATTCTAGAGTCAAACCTGGTCCATCTTTATGGCGATATCTCGAAAAGGCGTCCACCTATAGAACTAAGGCCCACTCCCTCTTAAAATACTTATTAACTCCTTTCGTTTGATACCCATATTGCACAAACGAATTCTAGAGTCACCCCTGGTCCACCTTTATGGCGATATCTCGAAAAGGGGTCCACCTATAGAACTAAGCCCCACGCCCTTTTAAAATAATCATTAACACCTTTCATTTGATATCCATATCATACAAACAAATTCTAAAGTCACCCCTGGTCCACCTTTATGGCGATATCTCGAAAAGGCGAACACCTATAAAACCAAGGCCCACTCCCTTTTAAAAATACTCATTAACACCTTTCATTTGATACCCATATCGTACAAACAAAGTCTAGAGTCACCCCTGGTCCACCTTTATTGCGATACCTCGAAAATGCGTCCACCTATAGAACTAAGGCCCACTCCCTCTTAAAATACTCATTAACTCCTTTCGTTTGATACCCATATTGCACAAACGAATTCTAGAGTCACCCCTGGCCCACCTTTATGGCGATATCTCGAAACGGCGTCCACCTATAGAACTAAGGCCCACTCCCTCTTAAAATACTCATTAACTCCTTTCGTTTGATACCCATATTGCACAAACGAATTCTAGAGTCACCCCTGGTCCACCTTTATGGCGATATCTCGAAAAGGGTTCCACCTATAGAACTAAGCCCCACGCCCTTTTAAAATAATCATTAACAGCTTTCATTTGATACCCATATCATACAAACAAATTCTAAAGTCACCCCTGGTCCACCTTTATGGCGATATCTCGAAAAGGCGAACACCTATAAAACGAAGGCCCACTCCCTTTTAAAAATACTCATTAACACCTTTCATTTGATACCCATATCGTACAAACAAAGTCTAGAGTCACCCCTGGTCCACCTTTATTGCGATACCTCGAAAATGCGTCCACCTATAGAACTAAGGCCCATTCCCTCTTAAAATACTCATTAACTCCTTTCGTTTGATACCCATATTGCGCAAACAAATTCTAGGGTCACCCCTGGTCCACCTTTATGGCGATATCTGGAAACGGCGTCCACCTATGGAACTAAGGATTATTCCCTTTTAAAATGCTCATTAACACCTTTCATTTGATACCCATATCGTACAAACGCATTCTAGAGTCACCCCTGGTCCATCTTTACGGCGATATCTCGAAAAGGTGTCCATCTATAGAACTTAGGTCCACGCCCTTTTAAAATACTCATTAATACCTTTCATTTGATACCCATATCGTACAAACGCATTTTAGAGTCAACCCTGATCCACCTTTATGGCTATATCCCTAAATGACGTCCACCTATAGAACTATGGCCCACTCCCTCATAAAATACTCTTTAATGCCTTTCATTTGATACACATGTCATACAAACACATTCCAGGGTTTCCCTCGGTTCATTTTCCTACATGGTTATTTTCCCTTATGTTGTCACCATAGCTCTCAACTGAGTATGTAATGTTCGGTGACACCCGAACTTAACCTTCCTTACTTGTTTTTATAATAAAATGCGAAAATTGCAAAAGTCTCTGATCGTCCAGGCATAACACAGTAGCGGCTTCTAGATTATTCTTTGTTAGTGCTGTGAAATTGTGGAATTCTCTACCTATTCCAATAAAATGCATTAAGTCATATGGATGCTTCAAGACTCCAAGTCTTAGTGTACTTTGAGATAAATAAATAATAATAATAATAAATATAGCCGTGAACGCGGAAATAGCAACGGCATTTTATAAAATTTAGAATTTTTTGTGTTTGCTGGGTTGAGCACATATGGTCAAAAATTAAAACACAGTTGTTGTTGTTTTCCCGACGCGTTTCGACGTTCTTTTTTCTCACGTCATCTTCTGGGGATTTCTTTAATGCTAAATATGTAAAAATAATTATATTTTTACTAAAATCAAAGATCCAATTCCAAAAGATCAACAAAATGATGTGGTGTATAAATTCATGGGCGCGATGATGATAAATGTGGAAAATGTTATATTGGAACAACTAAACGACAACTGGGTATACGTATCAATGAACACCAAAAAGACGCAGCAAACAAAAAAACGAACACCGGTTTAGCTCATCACTTAACAAAGAGCAACCATATAGCGGACTTCTCAAATGTCGAAATATTAGATATTGAAAAAAGAGAAAAAACGAGAATGTCTCTAGAAAGCATAAGAATACAACAACAAATACACAACACACTAAATTTTAAAGAAGACTTTGACAACATCAACAGCGTCTACTCAGCTGTTATTCAGAGATGCAAATCTTAGTAAACAAAAAAGTGCAAGTGCCAACTCTTTATGTTTGTTTAAAATAAAGTGAAATTTATAATTTAATTGTAATATAATTAATGTAAGTAGAAGAAAAAAAAATTTGTGTGAAGTGTTAGTTTCCTGTTTATTGTTAGAAAAAAGTATCAAATGTTAATATGTATATTATTTTTACATATTTAGCATTAAAGAAATCCCCAGAAGATGACGTGAGAAAAACAGAACGTCGAAACGCGTCGGGAAAACACCAACAACTGTGTATAAATTTTTGACCATATGTGCTCAACCCAGCAAACACAAATATCAGAAATTGGTCCATATATAAATATAGAATTTTTTATTTAAAGTTTTCAGAAGCTTTTGGGCATGCAGTTTTGTAGCGTAATCATTTTTAGTCTAACAAAGTACAAGTTATTGGGATCTCAAAATTTGCGTTGACTTTTGACAACTTTTTCTTAGAAGGTTATATCAGATTTTCTACCATATACAAAATAAATATATGCGCCCTTCGTATGGCAGTAAATTTAAAACACACTTCAGAAGAGAAAACTGGTAGCTTGATTAATTGGTTTTGAACGTCACCTATCAGGACGTCTTTATGGCGTCCATAAATAAATTTAGTACTACAATTTACAATACTTACATTTCTTATTTCTATAGGTGTCATATCAGATCCTTGATTTTCATCGAAATAGAGTATATTGTAATGACATGTTTTGTCTGTAAATGAAATAAAATGTGTTTAGATTGAAACTAATTAGAATCAGAAAGCTCACATGCATCTTTTTTGTTTATGTATAAGTATATATATATAGAGGATAACAGAATAATATCAGTGGCCACTTTTTACCAAGTTTCGTCAGTTGAATTTTTGATTTTTATTTTCGATATTTCAAAATATTCGAAAGTTTGAGAAAAAAAAATCGAGCTACTTGTTGGGGCTCAATGTTTTTTTTTGCGTATGCAGTCTTGAAGTACAATAAATTTTCGTCAAAAAAAGTACAACTTATAGGTCGCTCAAAATTCGTTTGACAACTTTCTTTCCAAAGGTATTTTAGATTATTTTCCATAAAAAAAACAGCGCAAAATTTTATAGACCTATACTTTGTACTTCGTTGAACTAAAATTGACTTAGCTGCAAAACTGCATAATCAAAAAATTCACAGAACTCTATATTAAAGGGCCGATATTTTTGTAAAACTTTCTCGATTTTTTCGAAAATGTTTTTGAGATTGCTGTGCATAGTTTCAGTAAAAAATTTATTGAAAATTCCACATGGCGTTTGTTACAAGGACATGTTTCTAAATTTCACTTCTTCATCAGCTAGCTTTTCGGGTGATGGGTCTTGATATGAGCCTGTCTCTGTAATTGGTATAAATAATATTAATATAACCGCGAACAGCGAGAGCATTGCTAACAATCACTTAACAAGTTCTGTTGAACGATCCTAAAAATATTCTCCACAATTTGGGCTTAAAAACATAGAATATATACATATGTAAGTACCAAATTGTGTATAAAAGGTATAGCAACAATAAGACAATACTTAGAGACAAATTGCAAAGCATGCAGTAGTAAATTTAAATGATTGGGTGAATAGAGGCAGATGTCTCAACACCAGCATGAGTGTAGATGAGCTCGAATTTAAACCTGATCACCCAAAAGGCTAGCTGATGAGGAAGTGAAATTCAGAAACAAGTCCTAGCAACAATTGCCATGCGCATATTTTGTTAATTTTCTCTAATAACAATAACAAAAAGGAAAATTGTATAAAGCAATATGAGCTTGTGTCGGCAATTAAGGCTGTGTGCGAGTTGACCAAAATTTCTACCTAAATAGAGAAAAAACCAAAATCACTGGAAACTGTCGATAAAGCAGTGCTAAATAAAAATATATACTTGTCAACCTAAATTCAAATGTCAAATTTCAAAAACAAAAATATTGATTTTTCAATATTGTATATGCAAATAAATGGCTCTTGTCCATTCATTTTAAATAAATCATAGATCATAGAGCGATGGTCCCTGCTGCGATTAAGGTCCGATCGTTTGTGAGCTCAATTTTGTTCAAGCTGATGTTGGCGACAAAATATTTCTCAAATATGGACCACAATCTGAACATATTTGGCAGCCAAGTGCCTAATTGGCCTAAATAAGTTATTGGAGGCGTACCAACATCACAGTATTGAATTCGAGATTGTGGAAAAGGTCATTGTGCACGTGCTCCACTATGTCCGAAAAGAAGCCTTATAAAACGGATCCACTGCATTTTCTTTAACTGATATCCTGAGTACCTATCCCAATACTTACCGCGGACCCTAATTGACCTCTGAAACGCATAAAAATACCAAATTTCCCGTATTGTTATTATTTTCTTAGCAGAAATAAACAGTTTAGGTTTTCAAATCAACTCGCACAGTTTGACAGGTTTTTCCTAAATTATTGCAGTGCTGGAAAGTTCCAGTGGAATATTAGTTTAGGTACCTAAAATTTAGACAAACTCTCACCCAGCCTAAATATATGCTGAAAACAATAAAATAATTTAAAAAAAATTTTAAGTTAAACGGTTTCATTGAAAACAATACTTACATTAATTAGTAATAATACTAAAAGATAGAAAATAATTAGGTAGGTCCTAGGTAGGGCGTTGATCAGACAATTAAATAAAAGCGTTGGACGCGTCAAATTTCTGTTGATAATCATAAGTAAGACCAACTGAACCTTAATCAGGTTATGATACGCTTCACATTTTTAGAAATTTCAATCGCCCAACGCTTTTATTTAATTATCTGATCAACGCCCTAGATTGATGAGAAGGGTGATGACTAGTACCCAGGACCTACCTAATTATTTTCTATCTTTTAGTATTATTACTACTTAATGTAAGTATTGATTTCAATAAAACCGTTTAACTTAAAATTTTTTTTTATTTATTTTATTATACTGAAATTTCACTAGCAAAATTTGAACTTATGTGCTTCAAAGTATTTTGATGTCACTACTACCGGGAAATGAATTTTTACTAAAATTTC
>JARSSU010025192.1:0-13100 GCA_029619165.1 Eurosta solidaginis
TCTAATATATAAAATTCTTCTGTCACGGTTTTAGAGGCTTAACTCCTCCGAAACGGCTGAACCGATTCTCATGAAATTTTGTGAGCATATTGGGTAGGTCTGAGAATCGGCCAACGTCTACCTTTTTTTCGATACGTGCCTAGGGTCTTGAGATCAAAACGTGGACCCGGGTACCCTAGAATGTGTTTATACAATATGGATATCAAATGAAAGCTGTTGATGAGTGCTATAGTACAGGATAATTTTCATAAAACTGGGAGGCTAGGGTCTCGAGATATAGCCCAAAATATGGACTCGGATACACCTAGAATGTGTTTTTACATTATGGGTATCAAATTGAAGCTGTTGATGTATGCTTTAGTACAGAGTAAATTTTACACCGCTGGGTGACTACGGTCTCGAGATATAGGCCAAAACATGGACCCGGATACACCTAGAATGTGTTTTTATATTGTGGGTATCAAACCCGGATACTCCTAGAATGTGTATGTATTATGGATATCAAATGAAAGCTGTTGCTGAGAGCTCTAAAGTTCATTGTGATATTCGATTTAGTCGCATCAACCTGGCAAAACTGATAAATATGCATGCGGATCCGAAATAGAGACAAGAACTAATAATACCCACATACCTATTTACGTACATCCTATTCGATTTGCCTGAAATTTCGTATATAAATTTGCCTATATTAGTATTTACGATGCTTTTTTCCGGGAAGTATACCAGAGACGGACTGGGACTGGGATTAGGACTAGGACTAGGGACGGAGACTGAGACTCGGAGTTGGACTGGAACAAAATACATACCACCCTCTGGGACTGGCAATGAGAGATGAAGAAGAAGGAGAAAAACTTGAGAGAAGAGAAAAGAGAGAAGGAGACTGAGAAAGAGATAGAATGAGACGAAGATGGAGATGAAGTGAAAAAGACGGAGGGAGGAGTGAATAAAAAGATTAGGAAAAAGTGTAGAGGGGTAGGGCAGAGTTAGACGGAAAAAGCTTATTAAAATATATGCAGAGAGGCCAAATTTAGGGCAGAACAACGTCTGCCGTGTCTGCTAGTATCGTATAAAACAAAAAATTTTAAATTTTTAGAACCAAATTTTGGAGTGCAGAAAGTATTCGATATTTCGTATATGTTTTTTTTTGTTTTAGGTTTAACCAAACACCGAAATTTGGTGTAACTATGATGTGTTGAACAAAGTAGTTTCTAATTTGTTTTTCTAATTTTAATGGAATAGTTGAAAAAAATATTCCAAAATTTCACTTTCCTAGTTTTAATATAAAACAGAAAGTTTTGTGGCATTTCTTGTTTTTGCAGAATTTTTTGGTATACGAAAATTAAAAAATTTTTTTTATTGATTAAAGCCGAAATCTTAGTGCAACTTTCATAAGGTTAAAAAACTAAGTTTTCAGAGTTTTAAAAATAATGTTGAAATGAAGAGCTAAAAAATTATCAGAAAATTTTCAACAATTGTTTTGCTTTAAGTTTTTACAAAAAATCGAAAATTCCAGCTTCACTTTCAAATGGTCCTAATTGTTTTCATATTTGTTATGAGTTGGAAAAATATTTGAAATTTTTTAAAATTTTAGAAATTTTAACAAAAAAATTAGAGTTTCTAGTGCAACTTTCAAGGGGAAATGTTCAACATTTTTTTTATTTCAAAAATTTTTTAGAACGTTAGTAAGATTATTTTAGAAAATTTGGGTTTAAAAAGAAATACATTAGAAAATTCAAACGGAAAATAAGTATGTATGCGAACAGTATTGCCCTTTTCAATGAAAATCAATCAAATTTCAAATAAACCAAAATTTTGTTAGACATTGCGCGCTTTAATTATGTAACTAGTTGCCTTTTAGTATATCATATATTTACTAAAAATTAATTACAGAAAACAAATAATAACAAAAAACTGGGCGCAAACATATGTTTGAGGTGTCAAAGACAAAAAAAAATGTGTTTCTCATAAGTTTTGTATTGCGTCAACTCGTACAGTCGAGTGTGCGTGTGTATTAGCGTGGCTGCCACTAGCGACTGCTGTTCGCACGCCTTGCACGTTTGCTGCTTAAGTCGTTTGTTTATGCATGAGCAACTGAAATTTAAACGTCACACAGTACAAATGCCACTAACGCGTGTAAACTAGACAAATATTGTATAAATAAATAGAGGCATTTACATATTTATAAACATAGCAAATAGTTTATGGTTAATACAAAAATAAAAAAATAATATTTGGAGCAAAATCAGCAGTTAAATTGAGTTTGAGTGATTTTAAAAATAACATAACGGCGAATATAAATTAAATAAGTTAATTAACTATGTTTTAACATTTACATTGAATCTGTCTGTTCATAAATACGTACATACATGTATATATAGTGCTTATAAAATTCAATATAAATACCTTATGCCAGTGGCACATAAAGCATTTTTTTGTAAGGGAAATGATGTATGGAGGTTTTTGTGTCAATGCAGAAGAATTTCTTCGTAAGTCTGCCAAATAAGTAAACCTTGCTACTTGTTCTACTTAAATTTTTTTAAGATTTTTGTAAACGCCAACACTTTGCCGTAACAAAATTTGACAATTATTTTTAAAATACGCTTGTAAATTTCTGTATATTGGAACGATTTTCCGTCATCACTTGTCAAATTTGGTTTCGAGACAAACCGGTTTCGGCGTTGTCGATTTTCGCTTAATTTCGTAAATTTACTTTTTCAAAAATTATTATTATTATTTAAAACAAAAAAAAACATAATTAATTATAGCGTGAACTTGTCTTAAGAGTTCACTTGTCATAAATATAAATTTACAGTTGTAGTCACTTGATGTAGCTTCATCGGTTAATGATTAATGATGATTTATGTCAAGCTGTTTTAGTACATATCTTTGGAAAACTCCTCCTCGAATTTGGAGACAATTATGATTTACGATATACTCTCAATAATTATAAGTATTTTTTATTTATTTATTTTTATTTATTTATTTATTGAACATTTTCTTAATGCATATTTTAAATAAATTACAATATTGAAAGAGCACATTCTATTACTATATAGCATAAGAAAAGTACATGGCATTTTTTATATTAAATTTTAAAATAGTATTAAATGCCAGTTCACATAGTAAAATTCTTTTTCAGTGTGGGGTGTATAGTTTTTAGCAATATTATAGAATAAACTCATAATAATTCAGATAATTATTTAAGATTACGATAGAGAAACAGTTGATATAGTTACAACAGTTAGATATGGCTTACAACAACGTCTCAGCAAGGCTTCTAGATCGTAGTGGCTAAAACTAATCAGATACATTTTGGTTTTCTTTTGAAATAGGTTAAGATTTCTTATAACCTGTACAGAGCAGGAGTTGAACATTTTGCAGCACGTGGTGTATTGTATAAAAGCTTAGTCTGAAGTGAGATGGTCCTAGCAGGCGGGATTTGTACTGATGAATGTCAGATGTGCTCCTAAGGTTGTAGACTGTCAGAAGGATAACCTTTCTAAGTACCGAACCAACCCGATCTAATAAGACGTTTTTTGGAAGGACTTTAAGATATAGAGGACGACATGGTAGTATATCTAGTCTGTCCTAAAGGATATCATAGCGTGAGACCTGTAGTTTGCGCCACATATGCGTACTTATAAATTCCCTTGTAGGAGTGCTACAATGGTGAAAGCTTACTAACCGAGGCGCCACCCAGCAGTAATCCCATATTGAAGTTTCGATTGTATAGGTCGAACAGGAAGAGCTTGCGATTTAGTGAGTATATAGGTGGACCAAAAAAAAGTTTGTTTTAATTGGGACAAACAGGCTTAACATTTTTAGACACGCTCTTATTCTACATAATGTTTGAAAATTCTCTTAGACAGACACTCATCGTCTGTTAGGTGTCTGCTTTAAAGCGGGTTGGCAGCTTACTAAGAACTCTCAAGGTTTACATTTTTATCCACAATCCTGTTATATTCATCCGATACTGAAACATTAGTATTGTTGCAGTCATTTTATGTCATCCACAGGCAATAAAGCAAGATCTGCAGTTTTTTGTGTACCTGAACATAAATCAACTCATCATTTACACACATACATACATGTGGCACCAAGTAGATATCTCACATCGACACCATGTAATATAGTCAGCGAATACGTTACACTCAACATATACACAACACACATGGCAGTAGCAAAACATACACTACAAATTGACATGCATATAGATGGTAACCAATCCTTAGGAGAAATATGCGGACGAAACAACGGAGAGTATAATTGTGAAATACTCCCAAAGTAATCTTAATAAGACCAGTTTGAAATACTGAATATTGGAGTGATGTATTCAACAGGTAGCAATTCAGAATGTTAGCAGAAGATTTCAATAAGTGGAATTTCCCTAAACTCGTTACAGTATTAGCATAGGCAAACCAAACTTTGTTATTCTTTAGAAATAAAAAAGATATATTTACACTTGGCGCGATAACATCCGAATAGGTTTTAGGCGAGCTTCTCCTCCGCATTTGTCGTTGCTCTTTTATTTTTTCTAGAAATGGCGGGACGTGCTTATATTGTTTTTAGGCCGAGCTTCGAATGGCATCTGCAGACGGATTTTAAACGAAAAGCTTTTCATGGTAGAAATAAACTCGGAGTGTTTGCTGCCGTAGTGTGGGATAGCATACTCGCCTACCTCACGGAGGTTCTGGGTGCAAGTCTAGGCCAAAAATACATACAGAATTTAGAGAACTAGTTTTTTCAATTAGAAACAAGTTTTTCATAGTAGGGTTGCCCTTCTGCAGGTGATTTGGTAAACACTCCGAGTGTACTTTAACCATGAAAAGCTTTCCTGTGAAAACTTTGCAGACGCCCTTCGGTGTTGACAAAAAATATATGGATCCCGTTCCGCCAACTTATAGGTAAAAATAAAAATTAGCACAATGTAAAAGAGAAGCTCGGACTTAATCTCCTTGGAGGTGAATCGTGCCAAGTATATATTTTTTTATCCTCATGTCCTGCTAACGTCTGGCTAAGACTTCAGTTATGAGCAGCGACACAGCTATTAAATCTTGAAGCAACATGCAGCCCTGGTCCTAAAAAGCATCTAGTATTCGCGAAAGGATGCAGATATTGCCTTGTGGAGTCTTAGTCGATATTTATGGTCCTTGCCGGAGTGCAGGTCTAGTATGTCCTGGTCTGCGCTACACAACCCCTTGACTCGATTTGGCATTTAGTCGTGGGGCCGGCCGATACTCTCATTGTAACCTTGCGTAGTTAGAGATTTACAAAATCATCTCAGCGAGATATTGCAAAATGATTTTGAAGTTTTATTATATTTGTAAGTAGATCCGGCTGTTATTCATAGTTAGAATTTGTGCCTCTTCAAAAATGGTTTGCATAATTAGTAGTAAAAAAATTAAAATTAATAAATAGAAAAAATATTGTCTTAATTGTATCGCATTAGATTCAGTTTCTTTTGAAGTAAGTTGTCAAAACAGTACGGAACATAATAGTTCCTAATAATTAAACGAGTTTAAACTAAAGGCCAGAGCAGAAATAAAGTATAACTCGAAGAAGAAAGAGAAGCCATTTAAGCATGAATTAGCAAATTAACGGCACTATAGGCCATTGGAGAAAGGGGCAGAACAAGATGAGTTGTATACAGAAGCATTTAACGATTTTTTAGCAGTTTCTACAATTTGGCAATTTTATAAACACAAAATTTTTCGTTAATAAAACGAAACATGCTAAATAAAAGATAAATAATTCGATTAATAGGGGTATATGATGTTTAGCATATTTGTATGTTCATATGTATGTATAAGAATCCGTTTTCTATTCACCTTGAAATTGGTTATTTTGCAGTAGACGTACTTAGACCACGATAAAAACAAAAATATATTAAAAGGTAGCTTACCTTAGATTAGATATTGTTATTAGTTTTAATGCCATCGTAAACTATATAAATTTATGCAAAATATACAAATAGTTTTATATTCATAGGTTTAGTCTGTACATATATGTTGATCTGTCATGTTCTTATATACAATTTATAAGATGTGTGTTACTTTGTTTTATTTTATACCTGTATTCATTTTATTGTTTCAAAACTAAACTTACAGTCAACTGCAATGATATCTTTATTGTAGCTCATTAAAACGAGCAGCTGATTGATTGACTAAATTAGTTAAATCAATCTAAGCATGAAGGGAGATTTATGCCAAAAAGAATATAAAAAGCTGTGTTTTTTTACATCCATAGACGTTTACGCCGTAAACTTTATATGGCACTGCTAAGGTCAAAACTTTAAATCACCTCTAAAATCTTGTCTGCTCAATAAAATTTGTTACTACTAAATTCAATACCGCAGTGTACTCAGATGTAAACTGAAATGATTGTGTCTATGTATTCACACACACTCTCTAAATGGTGGGTGTCCACCATTCATTGCACCGATTCAGAATATATGATACATTAGGTTTGTGTCTCCGATGTTTTCGATACGCCTTTTCTGTAGCTATTATTTAACCACTGCCGGTAGAGGGTATCTCCTCAGCATTATCTAAGCGAGATAAGCGTGTTTTTTACGGCAAAACGATAAAACGTATGCGTTGTAAAAAAAAAACAAGAGGGATAATAATAATGAAATACTATTTGTAGTTTTGTAAAAAATTACAATGGCCTTTGACGCATGCGCATAAGATGCAGTCATAAAATAATCACTCAACTATTGCTGCAACGACTGTGTTCGCTGATTTTTGTTCAACTCTTTTCAGGTTTCCAGTATGCAGATATTATTTTATGATTCTCTAAAAACCCAATTGTCACACCTCATACCTTTATCCCGTTGTGGGGAATTCTACTTTTAGCTTGTTCTAAATAATCATAACCACGAGCTCTTGGCCTTTGCAAACCTTATATATTGCTGCACATGGTAATTGCGATATTGGCTGCGGTGGGATTTGGCGGTATTGGGTAGTTACTTTTTTTTTCTCTTTTTTTTCTTTTTTTTTTTTCCATTTCTGTCCCATTTTCTCTCTTTTTATTAGTCGCAGAAGCGTTATTACATTTCTATTGGTGTGCCATAATCTAAAATTTCGAAAGCGTGTCCCATCGATTTCGAAATAATCTGACATATAGTTGTGCAGGAATTGCTTGGAAGTTATCTAAGAGAGAGAAGCAAAATCAGTGATGGCATAACACTACCCTGGTTACTCTAATTCCTCTGCGCATATTATACAAGAAACTAGGTGAACATAACTTCTCTTTGGTGCTATCAGACAATGAAACAGGTTACTGCAAGCATGAGCGACTTACCAGGTGGTAGAAAAGCGAATTCAACCCCCAAGAGAATGTCAAATCAAAAGAAAAATTGGTGTTGATATCGACTAACCTGATCCAAGGCATTGCTTGGTATGATAATTATCAGAAAGAAGCAATAGCTGATGGGATAACCCAACTGGATACTGAATTCGCAGTGGTAATTTGTTAGAAAGCAATCAAGGCGAATTCCAGTACCAGGTGTTGTTATCCATCAGCTGATTTCTTCTTGTTGATTATTTTCCAGAGCAAACGCTCGGCAATACAGACCATGTCTTACATCGAAATGAAAGAAAATATTTCTTTGACTTGCATTCTTTGGGAATGGCGAATGGTTGAATTGCGCACTTGTCACTCACCTGTATGGTTTCGCGTTGGATACAATGTATCCTAATTCGAAGAGACATTGCTCCTCAAATAAAAATTAGGTTTGGAAATTTAGAATTTTAAATGGGTATTTTATTCAACTATCAATATTAAAAGCTCGATACTTGCGACACAGAGCTGTTAAAAGGTATGGAATGATTTTAATATAACTAAAAAATGCGGAGATTCCGCAAAAAGTAAAGCCGAAATCTATAGAACCTTTTAGATAAGAGTAGTGCCTTCATAAACTGTGACCTCTCAATGGGGAAACCAATCAGTAAATCATGCTAAGAAGCCTTGTTTGATCGCTTTCAAACATTGTGTCGTACAATGCGAACACGTCTTTTTTCTTGCTTTTTGGTTCATCAGCAAATACTCCAGAACACTTTGCATTTTATTTGAATGTAGGTATGCGGACTACTGTCACTATCGTGTCGGTAAATTGCAATGTAGGGATTCATTGCGTCCTCAGGACTTCACCACACTGGGACGTTGTACTGCCTTGTGAAGTTTTGGAAAAAAATCCTTTATATATTTCAGGTGTGTACTACTTTAAAACACTTCTCAACTTAACGTCGATTGTGTTTGATAGACATCTGAACAAGAAGGAGTTCCTATACCATTCTAGCGTCACAGTCAGGAACGGATTCACACGCTTCCGTCCATCTCGTAGGACAACACTTGACTCGCAACATTAGCTTTGTATACACAGCTGTAATTTGTACCACCAGGGGTATTACAACTTTGATTGGATAACGGTGGTGGTACACGTATAAAGGATCGAGATAGATATATGGCTTTCTCCATATATCGTAAAACATCAGTAGATGCGAAAAAGGTTGACAAGGCATGTCCGTCCGTCATCACTTAACACTATAAATAAAAAAAAAATGTAAGCGCGATTAACCGTAATTTTATGGAAAAAATACAATCCGGAGCGGTGCCAAAACACTGCCGAAGGGGCGACCCCGCGTAGACAAATTTCTTCCTAAAACATAACTTAAGCAAAATATTGCAGATATCTTCACCAAATTCGGTAGACGGGTTTATCTGACCCAGAATAGGTTGCATCGAAAATGAGGCGAAAATTAGACGATAATCATACTTTACGATGTCGAAAATTAGAAAAATGAAGATAATGAGATACTTCAAAAAACGGAGACACCGACTAAGCTAATGAAATTGGGTGAAATATGGTTTATGAAGTAAAACAAACATTCTGTTGCCACTAGTAACACTATTACCACCACAAAGCACACCAAACAGCGTTTCAGGTGCCACAGCTGGGTAAGGAATAAGACTAGGAATTTATTATTTGTTCATATGTTGTTCAATGTATGTTATTCAAAGGGGCGCGACCACGCACAAACTGCCATCAAAGATCCTCTAACGGACAGTTGAAAGAAACTAGCAAGTTTCAATAGGGGGACCACAGGGAGGTTGACATTTAAAAGATAGTTGGTGCATGTGGGTACCACGAGAGTAAAATGGGAGTCCTCTTATCCCAACATTTTAGTTATCCAATCACTTAGTACTAAGGGGCCAAAAAGGGGGGGAGAAGGGTGGTCGCTATGTCACGACAAGACCTCGCATACTTCGTAAGGTGGCGAAATTAAACGCTATCCAAGCGCCTAATGCAGTAAGCTAAATTAGTAGATTCTTAATCCATAAAACCATAAGTGACAAGCGGCCGTATGTAGCAAGGCCTTAAGATCCAACGGAGACGTGTCCTTATCTGTCTTTTTTACTTTTCCCCCCCCCCCCCCCCCACCCTGCATTCAGGAAAAAAAAAAGGTTGTTGCTTGTGTAGGGTAAAGTTCAGAGCAAATACTCGTTTGATCAGCATACGAACGATCGAGAGCTGTTATATGTCGGGCAGATGAAGTTGCCAGTAAGAAGCAGTCAGCTGTTGAGATAAACAGGATGCGTTGCCATTGAGGTTTATCGGCTCTGGTTTCAGTTCAATCTCATTGGACCACGATCTGGATCAACCTTTAGAGAAGATAGCAACACTAATATAAAACGTCTGTGGGCTGAGGGGTGGTTTTTGTGATGGTGGTGGTCCACATTCTCTTTCCATAACAGTGACACATTTGTATATAACATCATAATCACATAGTTCACACGGAAACAAACTATTTATTTACCTTACCTTTTTTTCAAGTTGTTTACTCTTTCCGTCGTTTTTTACTCAGTGACGCCAGAGCTCAAGGAGCTATATTAATTTTGTCCGCCTAACAGGTAACCCTGTAGCGGCATAAGCTAACGAGATAGATTAGACCTTCAATATATCAAAATGATCTGGGCGAAATAAGAAATTAATCTAGACATGGTCGCCCCATTCCCGTTCGTCCGTACCGTACACATGATAGCTTGAGTAAGAATTTTGAGTATCTTGATGGAAATTGTTAGGTATGTAAGTTCCTGGATCATGACCTCCCCCTAGTTACGCTAATTCTAAACCCGCAACGAATCGACGGACTATAACCACGGCCCCACATTTTCGATATCGTGAAAAATTGCGAAACACCCGAAAAAAGCGATAGACTCATTATCAAAGACGGATAAATGATGAAAGTTGGTAAGTTGGGTGTGAACCTTATGATGCAGAATAGAAACATTAGCACATTTTGGGCAAGGGCGGGTGGCAACGCCACCACTTAAAGAAGGTAATTTAAAAGAATTATGCAACTGTAATTTGGAATGTATTTAAAGATATCATGATGAGTTTTGCAGAGAACGTTACTCCTTTACTATATGTGGTTCTAAATAAGAATTAGCAAAATCGGATGAAAGAACACGCCCATCTTAAAAAAAATTGTTGAAGGTAAATTTAAACAAAATTGATTATCTCTCCAATGATAGTAAATATTGTCAAAATTCAATGTCGCAGAATGATATGGTGCCAGCAAAATACAAAAATACACACACGCGAAAATTTCATTTAATTGTTCTTAGAATTACTTGTTGTGCCATAAGTCGAACAAAAATTTTACCAATCCTGTGAATTTGGTAGGGGCATAGCTTCTTTGACTGATAACGTTTTCTGTGAAAAATTGGGCGAAATTACGAAGCCACAGCCGCAGCTTTTATACACAGTCGACCGTCTGTCCTTACCGCTCGGCCGTTAAATATACGATAACGTAGAGCAAAAATCGCAATATATTTACTAAACTCAGTTCACGTAATATATGAACTCATTTATCTTGATTAAAATCCATTATCGAATTTCTAAAGCCAAATACGAAAAGAGAAGAAACGGGTGATTGCATTGCCTTTTGACGCAAAATATAACTTTAGAAACATAACTTATGTAAAATTATGTGACACCTAGCCATATTAAGTATGAACATAAAATAAAGTGGTATCTGCCAGGCAGAAATCCAAAAGCCATTGGAGTCATGGCAGGATATACTGTTTCGTGGACATTTAATATATAAATAATAATTAGCTATATCCGATCAGGTGTATGCTTCGGCCATCCTGGTGCCACATTTTGGTCGATTATATATCGAAAACGCCTCACATATCACAAGGGCCATTCATTTAAAAAACCTTCACCAAACTTTCATATGATAACCCATATCGTAACAAAACGACATTCTAGAGTCACCCTGGTCCTACCTTTATGGCGATATCTCGAAAGGAGTCCACCTATAGAAGACTATGGCCCACTTCTTTTAAAATACTAGTATCTTTCATTGTGGATACCATGTCATGTCAAAAAAAACATCAGGATTACCCTAGGTTAATTTTCCTAACTGATGATTTTCCCGTATTTTGTCTGCTGAGTATGTAATGTGTCGGGTGACACCCGACCTTAGGCTCCTTATTGTTGCTTTTAGTATGGCGAAACCATTTTAGGTGTATGTATCAGTACATCTGCACGCATTAGGCCGGGTCGATTTGTGGGAGGAAAAAATCGCCATTGCCCTCTGGAAACAATCCTATTCTATGGGAAAATAAGAAAATTTGCCGAAGGAACCATAAATAACGAACTCTGATGACCCCCGTTTGGGTCGTAGGGCAAATTTTGAAAAATCCCACTGTGAAATGCCACTATGTTTTTATACTCAGTTTGAGCAGAGCTCACAGAGTATATACAACTTTTAGTTGGATAACGCGTTAGGTTGTACAGGTATAAGGAATCGAGATATGAATAGCGTTCCTATCATGTATCAGAGATATTCGATCAAATAAAGTTTGATTCAGCCATGTGTCCGTCCGTCTAGTCTGGCGGTTTAACACGATTATACTGGAGTAAATTTTGAAATATCTTGACGCAATTTAGTTCGTAGGTTCCTGTCGCCTCATCTCACAGATCGCTATTAGTAAAATGAACGATACGGGCTAAACCACGCAATGTTTTCACGATATCAGAAAATTTCGAAAAATCGAAAAACATGCGATAATCATTACCAAAGAGGATAAAGAGATGAAATCTTGGTAACGAGGGTTGAACTTATGGACCGGGCAGAATATAGAAAGATAAGTAAAATTCGGATAGATGAGGCGTGGCACCGACCCACTGTTTAAAAGAAGGTTAATTTTAGAAGGTGGTGCTAGTGACTGTAATTTACAGTAGTGAAAAGATATCATGATGAAATTTGTAGAACGTGTTACTACCAATTTACTTTATATGTTATGATTTACTATAATCAATTAAGACAAAATTGACGGGGGACGGCCTATACGCCATGTTAAAATTTTTTTTAAAGTGAAATTATTTACAACAAATATTATTATTGCTTACAGTATATAATGATAAATTATGTTAAACATTCAACTCCAGTAGCTTGATATGGTGCAATCAAAATACAAAAATGAAGAAAATTCAAAATGGGCGTGGCTCCGCCCCCTTTTTTCATTTGCATTGTCATGGATACATTTCATGCCATAAGTCGCACAAGAGAGTTACCACATCATTGTGAAATTTGGTAAGATCGGTTAGATTTTCTCGGACCGGTCACTTGTTTCTAGGAGTGATAAAAGGGCGAAAATCGGTTGAAGTCACGCCCAGTTTATTCTATTACACAGGCGACGTCTGTCTTGCCGATCGGAATTATCACGATAACTGAGCAAAAATCGATTATCTTTAACTAAAACTCAGTTCACATAATGATCGGAACTCACTCTATGTGGTATAAAAAATGGCCGAAATCTGACTATGAGCCACGCCCAAAAATGAAAAAGTGCCATAAATGTCTATCCAAATACGAAAAAAGGGTTGAAACATGGCAACTGGATTGGTTTATTGGACGCAAATATAACTTTAGAAAAAAACTTATGTAAAATAGGTGTGAACACTACTCACAATATTAAGTGTAGCAAGAAAACTGATAAAAGTCTAGCAGGGAGAAATCAAAGCCTTTGGAACATGGCGGATATAATCTGCTCGTGGGGAGTTCATGGTTATGACAAAAACGCCT
>JARSSU010025193.1:0-17352 GCA_029619165.1 Eurosta solidaginis
TTAAGACACAATAAACAATGAATTTGAAAATTTAAAGAGGAGCACAAATTACTTTACCTTTCACACACCAGGGTTGCCAACTTGTAGGTACTGATTTATTTTAAAATTTCATGTATTTTATAAAGTAAAAATTAATTAATTTAGTAACCTAATAAATATCGAAGATACGTATATACATAATAACGTTTAACGTTGGAAACTCGTCGTGTCGGCATTTGAGGTGCAGATTTCTTTAAAGGATATGTACTCCATGTCTTGAGATGTAATCTTTTTTTAATTAAAAAAGCACGGGTGTGTTGAAAATTTGAAATTGAGTCGCTATACCACAGAACAAAACTGCATTTTCGGGTTCAGCGCAATTGCACTGTTGTTTTGATCAAATTTTGCTTTTGCCCCCTCACTTCGGAACTGATTTTGCTTTCGGTTTAACTTTTGGATACTAGTTCGTTGTAGTACTGACTTCAATTATGGTTCCGGGTTTTCCTTCTGGCTCTAGCGAGGAGGCTTTTGTAACAATTTCGGTTTTATACTGTTTTCACACAGAAACTTAATTATCTCATTTCACCTGCTAATGAAATCGTAAATTTTTTGCTTTCACACAGAAGTAACTGCTCGATTAGTATGAAGGATGAGACAGACAATCATGGCGGAACGATACAAGGTGGGAGCATGTTGACATACCTACAAACAAAAAAAATTCCATGTACTTGTAAATTCGATGGACAAATGTCAAAATCGTACTGCGCCGGTAGTTGATGTATCAAATCAAATAAAAAAGGTTATAATCAGCTGTTCGATGCGGCCACCTTGTATCGTTTCCGCCATGTAGACAATGACATTTGCTTTGAAAACTAAGAAACGGAAACGGAAGCGGAACGCTGCCAACAGAGTTGCATTGTGCTTTTGACTTCATTAGGCATTCGATTAGCTACTAATTAAATAATAATAGATTCGAATTTTGTAGGGAAGATTGAGCTCAATAAGCGTCTTAATGTAGAAAATTGCCTTTATTATTCAATAAGCCGTCTGTGTGAAATTAGTATTAGGCTGGATCTGGTATCGGTACCTGCTATGGAAAAAGTTCGGTTTGGAATATTTCCGTTTTCAGCTCCAGTATCGGTTATACTCCAGCTTTCTTTTTCTTGTCATCATATGGATGATATAAATAATCCAAAAGTAAATATATAATATGTACAACATAATTGTCTAGCAAATTTTTCTCTTCGTAAACTGTTTGTGGCCCTGATAAGAACCATTTTTCGTAGGTATAATTGTTTAGCATATGCTGGCAATTACTGGCATATGCTGATGACATTGATATCATCGGCCTAAACACCCGCGCTGTTAGTTCTGCTTACTCCAAACTGGAGAAAGAAGCGGTAAAGATGGGTTTGATGGTGAATGAGGACAAAACGAAGTACCTTCTGTCATTGAGCAAAGAGTCAGCGCATACGCGCCTTGGAAAGAACAACAGTAGCGTTCACAGTAGCAGCCACAATTTCGAAATAGTAAAAGACTTCGTTTATTTGGGAACCAGCATCAACACTAGCAACAATATCAGCACTGAATTCCAGCGAAGAATCAATCTTGCCAATAAATGCTACTTTGGACTAGGTAGGCAATGGAAAAGTAAAGTCCTCTCTCGGCGAACGAAAATCATACTCTACAAGTCATTTATCGTACCCGTCCTGCTATATGGGACAGAAGCATGGACCATGACAACAGCAGCTTAAGCGGCTTTGGGAGTGTTCGAGAGAAAAGCTCTTTGAAAGATTTATGGACCTCTACGCGTTGGCGATGTCGAGTACCGAAGAAGATTTAATGATGTACGAGCTATACGCAGACATCAACATAGTCCAGCGAATTAAAACGCAGCGGCTGCGCTGGCTAGGCCATGTTATGCGAATGAAAGATGATGCTCCGGCCAAGAAAGTCGGAAGCCGCCTATGGAAGCAGAGGTAGAGGGCGGACCCCACTCCGTTGGAAGGACCAGGTGGAAAACGATTTAAACTCCCTTTGGCGTGACCAATTGGCGCCGGTTGGCGGAGCGAAGAAGCGACTGGCGCGCCTTGTTGGACGGCCATAACCGTTTGGACGGTTAAGTAAGTAAGTAATTGTTTAGCAAATTTTTTCTCTTTGTTTACTAGTGGTGGCCCTGATAAGGACCGTTTTGTGTATATTTGTATAGCATATTTTTGCTCTTTGTAAACTAATGGTGTTCTTTGTAAACTAACCCAGACCATAAGGGCGCAGGCGTGAAAATGGAGCGACCAAATTAAGCCATTTTGGGGAAGGTGAACGCCACAAGGTTTTTCCAATTTCTTCCTCTTCCTTAATCTTGCGGGGTAATTCTTTACTTTAGCTTACAACTGCAAAAACTCGTCCAAAAATATCGGGAGAGGTGTCAAAAGATGCGTTTTGGACTCAGGACGACGAATTCGAAAGCGAAAATTAAAAATTTTATTTCTGTCAAAAAATATTCCCGAAAAACTGAAAAATGACCCGGAGTTCTCCGAAACCGGGGGTGGAATCCATAGTATTTTTGCGCAGAACACCTTTCTGCATTGGCTGCCTTCGGCCGCGCTTATAAGAAATTACCCTGGGAGACCAAATATATATCCGCGCAAAACACGTTTACCCACAGTTTTTTTTTGTGGGTACACAAACCCCTCAAAATTGCACAACCACATGAATATTTTCAATTTTTTTTGTTCAATATAACTGGAAAGGAATAAGATTTTCAATTTCCGTTTTCGGATTCGTGGTCCTGGGTCCAAAGCGTGTGTTTTGACATATCTCCCGATATTTTTGGACGAGTTTTAGTAGTTGTGAGCTAAAGTAAAAAATTACCTCTTGCGGGACTGTGAAAAGCTTCACACCCGCTTTCTCCCTTCTATCGTTGCACAAACAATACTTTCCAATTTTTGGTAATAGTCTAGTTGAGGGGTCGACTGCTAATACGCTACCAAAAATATGGAGAGAGGTGTCAAACGACGCGTCTTGACATCAGTATTAATAACCCGAAGGCGGAAAATAAAAATTTTAACGCGTTCAAAAGATAATAGCGAAAAACCGAAAAAAGACTCGCGGGTACCCTCGAAACGGGGGGGTCGGATCCCATAGTATTTTTGCGCAGAACACCTTCCTGTGTTGGCGGCCTTCGGCCGCGATTATAAAAAATAACCCTGGGCTACGCCATGCCAGGTCCGGGTGTGTGGTATAACCGTGGCTACCCGCTGGGGTATTAATACGCGTCTTTTGACACCTCACTCCATATTTTTGGTAGCGTATTAGCAGTCGACCCCTCAACTAGACTATTACTCAATTTTTTAATACACAGAAAGCATAATAAAATTCTTTTTTTTTACAAAAATTTGCAAAACATTTAAAAAACTACGTAGTAATAAATTTTCACATTAAAACTAAATAAACAAAAAATGTAAACATAAACAAAGTTTGACATTTTATAACAACTTCGAATGAAAAAACATGTAAAATGCAACTCTGATGCTTTTACCTGGTTATTGTATCATGTGTGTGACGAATCCAACCGACTGCACTTAACACACAAAATTCACTCAATCTCGTTGTTGGTCGCCGGAGCCCATAAGCGCCTTCACATAAAAAATTTTCAATATAGATGCGTAGTGCACAATGGTATCCATTGTTTACTATATAGTTTGGCAACTTAAGTAGAGGTTATGTTGCGAATAGAGTGGAAGGCAGTGGACTAGGCAGTCGAATGTCATATAATGAAGGAATGGTGTTCGGAAATTTTTTAAAGTTAAAAATAAAAATGATAAAAGCTTTAATATAAATAAAACTATTGTTTTAATAACAACAAAAACGCCATATATATTCTGTATACATACATTTGTAAGGATTATCTCACTTTAAAATTTTAATTAAATAATCTAAATTTTTTTTTGAAACTGAGTCGAGAACTGTGCGTGTGAATGTGCGAATTTTCACCGATCAGCTGTTAGTTGCGCTACTTGGTAAAATTTACAATGATGGTATCGGTGGCGTCCGATTGTTTCGAAAAAGTAAACTCGATAATTTTGCAAGTTTCTCATATAAATAACAATATTTTGCAAATGGCATTGTTTAGGATTTGCGTTAACACATCGCGTCGGTTGTATAAATGCCAAGTCTCCAGAAGTGCGTCAAAATATGTTGCTTTAAGGAATTTCTCCAGTTCTTTTTCAAAACTAAGGGATGAATTAGACACCATCGAGAAGAATATCTTGCTGCGGAAGCACACAAATAATGTATCCATTATTAAGTCGCTTCTTGCAGAATTAAGTGAGCATCCTGGCAATATTGATGCACTTAAGAAGCTCGAACTTGAGGTCGGAAAACTTCCAAACAGGACACACGAGCGTTTAATAGCTTATGGAGAAAAGCCGTGCGAAATTCAACGAAATCGACTCCCCCTTCCTAAAGTTGACGATTTTTCCACCGTATGTAAGGATTTCAATTATATACGCACGGACCATTTGGGAAATTTTAATGGTCACAAAAGTTACTACCTTTTGGGTGATTTGGCTAATTTGGAACAATCGCTGATACGGTTTACTGTGGAGTACTTAAAAAGGAATAAGTTTCTATTAATGTCAGTACCAGATATATTACCAGGTTCGTTCATAAATGGTTGCGGAATGCAAACGGAGGGAGATCGGACTCAAATATATAAAATTGAAACCGAGGAGTGCCTATCCGGCACATCAGAAATGGCATTGGCAGGATTGTTTAGTGGGACAGTCCTTGACGAAAAAAAATTGCCTCTTAAAGTTGCGGCTGTAAGTAGGTGCTACAGAGCGGAGACATCTGGATTAAATGAAGAGAAAGGAATATATAGGTACAGTGATATTTATATATTATATGTTATGTTTGCTAAGTTAGCGTAGCGTTTTATTTAATTAACATAGAATTCGTTTTGCAAATATAAAAATAGATTTCACAAAATCACGTGTATGTATTTTCACGCGCCTTTTCTCATCTGTGTCGTGTCTTGGAATGTCCTCGAACTCTTTTTGTTTTTCGTTCTTCTTTTCTGTCATTGCATCTTTCATGTTATATTTTCGGGTTGCCAGATTGTTTATATTATGACATCCCCTTTGTTTTAATTAAATTTTTTTTTCTCAGTCGATTACGTAGTTGTTGTTGTTGTTCTAGCGATTAGTTACTCCCCGAAGGCTTTGGGGAGTGTTATCGATGTGATGGTCCTTTGTCGGATACAGATCTGATACGCTCCGGTAACACAGCACCATTAAGGTGCTGGCCCGACCATCTCGGGAACGATTTATATGGCCACATTAAACCTTCAGGCCATCCCTCCCTCCCCACCCCCAAGTTCCATGAGGAGGCACTTTACGTTCTGTTGTTGTTGTAGCAATGCACGCCCCACCTAATAGCCGCGACCGATCACAAATTTTCATCAATATCCTCTAACGGGAGTCCAAGGAAACTTGCCGTTTCAACAGGGGAGGACCATAAGGAAAGGGGTGTTAGAGGCGTTGGTTCCACATTACAATTAAAGAGATGGTTGGTGTCATGTGGGGACACATTGCAAGCGGGGCATAGATTTTGTATGTCGGGGTTGATTCTGGATAGGTAAGACTTTAACCTGTTACAGTATCCAGAACGAAGTTGAGCAAGAGTGACACGCGTTTCTCTGGGGAGTATGCGTTCCTCTTCCACAAGTTTTGGATAATTTTCGTTAAGTACTGGATTCACCGGGCAATTCCCGGCATAAAGGTCCGATGCCTGTTTATGGAATTCACCAAGGATCTGCTTGTGTTTTTTCACTTGTTGTTGTTGTTGTAGCAATGCAATGTTTTTTCACTTCATACGGCTGTGTTCTCAGGTGCCGTATTTCCTCAAAATGCGCACGGAGATGACTCCTTAAGCCCCTAGGCGGTGCTGGTTCATCAATCAGATGTCTGTTGGGATGCCCAGGTTTCGTGGTATTCAACAGGAACTGTTTGGTCAGCATCTCATTTCTCTCCCTGATGGGGAGTATTCTCGCCTTAATATGCAGATGGTGTTTTGGGGACATAAGAAGACAGCCCGTGGCGATCTTTCAAATCAGAAGGTAACTCAATATACATTTTATACCCTAAATATTCAAGAGACCTTTTGGCGAACTCAGTTCTTATTCTAGGCAGTCTTATATTATTGCAATTTCTAGTTCCATAATTGTGGATTTCATGATTATAATGTATTTTACTACTCAGGTAATTTGGTAACATTCCTAACCTAAGTTGGTGTATAAATTTCAATGTGAAATAACTGACTGTTTAATACTAAGCCAGTTTAATCTATTGAGCATTACAATTTTTGGCGTTCTTGGAGGACATTTTAAAATAAATCGCATTGCCTTGTTTTGCTGTATTTGAAGTTTCTTAATATACATATCATTACTTAATAGCAGAATAGTAGGACAATAAATAAAGTGTGGTTCAATAATTGAACGATATACCAATATTTTATGACTTTGACTGATATGTTTACATGTTCTATACATGAAGCTTATTTTCTGTGCAATTTTCCTTTCCAGATAAGTTACATGCTCTCCAAAATTTAGATTATCATCAAACAAAACTCCTAAATACTTAATTTTGTCTACTCTTTGGATTTCCATGTTTTTTACCTTCAGCGTAATATTATTTAAACAATTGTTACTTATGATATTAGTGTTTTTACAAAATATCATGAACATAGTTTTTTCGACATTTAATTTCAGTTTTCTAAGGCATAACCATTTGTATAGCGAGTCCAGGTCTTCTTATACTTTCAGCATGGCACATTCTGCATATTTTCCACTTATGATAAGCAATGCATCATCCGCAAATAGACGTATTTTACAATATTTTAAGCATCTTTTGATATCATTGATATACAATGTAAACAATATTGGCGCCAAGACCGAGCCTTGTGGTAAACCAATGTTAACATCCACCACTGATGAAACCTTTCCAATTATCGTTCTCTGTTTTCTGTTACACAAATAACTCTGGAACCATTCCAACGCCTTTCCTCTTATACCAATTTTAAACATAACGTCCAATAGCTCAGATCTATCAACAGTTCCAAAAGCCCGTTTTAAATCCAAGAAGACAGACACCGTAAATTTTTTGTCCGCCATGTCTTCTTTCCAATCTGTAATTACCATATTCAACGCTGTCTCACAAGAATGGCTCTTCCTGAATCCCAATTGTTCTGGGATAATCACATTGTGCTTCTCTAAGTATGCCACAAGTTGATCCTTCACGACTGTCTCCATAATTTTTTCATCTGTAGGTAACGTGTTGGACGTAGTTCCTCAGGTTTCATTGTATTTTTTACTTTTTCAACAGGTATTATTGTTGAAATTTTCCAGTAACTAGGTACAATACCGCTGTTTAAGGATTCGTTAATTATGTCTTTGTAGAAATTAGCAGTATATGTCATGGCATCTTTAACGACACCCTCCGATAAAAGCTTGTCGCCGCCATATTTGTTTTTAAGTGATTTTGTGATAATAATAATATCGTCCACTACAATGTCAGTAAATTTAAATGTTTCAAATGGATTACTATGATTTGCGCTTATTTCATCCCCATTTACAATTTCTTCGATTTAATTTAATTTAATTTATTTATTATTACGGCTGTTTAGGCTTAAAACTTAAACTACTAAGTACAATTCATTATTAATCAATCATCGATGCTATCATTAATTTCAACAATACTTTGTATAAAAAAGTTATTTAGGGCATTAGCTATATCATATTCGTTTTCCAGGCATTCACCGTTAATTACAATTTTAGTGATATGTTTTTTAACATCATTAAGCTCGACGGGGTCTTTTAGACACTTCCACATACGTTTCATATCGCCATTGTTATGATTTACTCTATCTTCCATGTATTTCTTTTTTTTATAAATTATGGTTCTTTTATATATTTTCTTAATGACGTTATATTCGTCCCAAAATCCAGTATTTCGAGCAGTTTTATAAGATTCTATTTTTCTTTTATGCAGGTTTGTTAATTGTAATAATTCTCGGTCGTACCACTTATTTCTTATCTGTATTTGGGTCCTCTTTATATAAGTCAGTGCTTGCATAGGCTCAGTTAAAACTTCGTTCAGGGCTTTAGTTTTAGTTTCTACTCCGGAAATTGATATAAAGCTGAAATCGCATGTTCGTAGCAAAGTTAAAAGATTTTCAGCACTATAGTACTCCCAACATGTAACAGTAGCATACCCTCTCATTTTACACAGCTTTGTTGTTGGCACTTCGAAGTGGATTGTCTCATGGTCAGAAATGCGATGTTCACCTATATTCACTGCTTTAACTTTATCATTGTTACTAAATAGCAGATCAATTCTTGTAGACGAGTACTCTTTTATCCTTGTGTCGAAGTTTATCCTTGGTATCATTGCCATTTGTGCAAATAAACTTGTTAGCTGGTTTGAGTATGTTGACGATAAATTTACATTGATATTAAAATCACAAATTATTAAATTATTATCCGCCTCCTTGAGATGTTCAGTGATGATTTCATTTAGTTAAGTAATAAAGGTGGAGTCACTGCTACTTGGTGAGTGATATAGTACACCGATTTTTTATTTTAACGCGCATTTGTTTATTTTTGCAATAATGCACCACACATTCATGTTGATACCTTTATTACAAACTATGCTAAATTGTATATTTTCATTCACATACATGACAACACCGCCAGTATGCCTACTTTAGAGAGTCGCTGCTTCCCAAGGCAGTCGGTTCTATGTACCGGAGCGACTCGGGATTTTTCCCGACCAAGGACTGTCATTTCAGTGTGACCCCATTTAATTTGTTTCGTCCCTCCCACAAATTGTCATCCTCCCAGCAGCTCCTTGCAGCAGGACTGCTACATATTCTCTTACTCCGGGAAGGTATCGAACCCAATCCGGGTCCGTCTCCTGACCCCGATCCTGAGAAATGGTTTTGCTGCATTTGCCAGAAAAGAATCTTTTTAGGACGGTCATACTCTGTTCAGTGTGTCTCGTGCAAGGGATGGTTGCATCGGACAGGTTGTTCTGGGCTTGATCCCAAAACCCGACGTCAACGTAACTTTTATAAATCTTTTGTGGCTCCTTGCTGCTCACGCCCAAGGGCGTCCCGTAGTCTACGCCTAAGCGTCCCCCCACAATCGTGCAGGTCAGGGAAACAGACTCTTAGTCCCCACCTCCGTTTGTACCGTCTGCCAGCACAGAATATATAGGTTTGCGACATCCGCTCAATGCAGCTCCTGCCTTGGGTGGTGCCACTTCCTAGATGTTCTGGTCTCCGCGACGGCAACCCCTCGACGGGTTTCATCGCGCCATGTTGCCAGGTCGCAAACCCAAATCATCCGGGTACCCCAATGCTTGCCCAAGGGCGCCCAGTCCCAAGGCCACAACAGTAATTGCGTCCTGGCCTTCCACAACCTAGGCGTAGTCACCCGTCACTTACCCCTAGAGTGACGGCGTCACCCCTCATGCACTTCAGAATTCTGCAGTTAAATTGTAATGGACTAACTGGGAAGATTACGGAGATAGTCGATTTCATGAAGCGGCACAACATCCGCATTGCTGCGATTCAAGAGACTAAACTCACAGCAAGATCTGCATTGCATACCTGCTTCGGGTATAATGTCCACAGGAAGGACCGCGAGAGCGGAAATGGAGGCGGCCTCGCGTTTATTATACACACTCTGTGCAATATCATATATTTGATCCTGGCATCGACCGCAGGGACAATGTCTTAGAACATCAAGGCCTATCTGTCCGGTCAGGCGATGCAAATCTAGAAATTATCAACATCTACATCCCTCCTGCCACCTGTTGCCCCAGTGGATACCGCCCCAATATTAGCGCCTTACTCACTGGCAACAATCGCATTATCTTAGGCGACTTTAATGCCCATCACGATCTATGGCATTCAAACTTGCGGGCGGACAGTAGGGGTGAGATGTTGGCGGATCAAATAGAAGAAACGACGTTCTGCACAATAAACGGAGACGCCCCCACACGTATGGTAGGAAGCTGCCACAGTTCGCCGGATATTTCAATAGTGAGCGCAGAACTTGTAAACTGCGTCAACTGGCAGCCGATGGTAACATTGGCATCCGACCACCTGCCCATACTTATTTCGTTCGAGCGTACCGCCGACTTCATCGTCACCGAAAAACGCACTTTCATAAACTTCAAAAAAGGAAAGTGGGAAGAATATAAATCTGCAACAGACAGCAGCTTTGCTGCCCTTCCTATCCCGACTGATGCCCGCCAAGGCGAGCGTGCCTTCCGTAAGGTCATTGAATCCGCCTCGGCACATTTCATTCCCGCCAGGAGAATTCCCGAAATCCGGCCCCACTTCCCGGCGGAGGCCGCCAGCTTAGCGAGGGAACGCGACCTTATAAGACAGCTTGATCCAGGCGACCCCCAAATAAGGGATATAAACCAACGCATCAGATTGCTTGTGGACGAACACAAGCGGGCGAAATGGGAAGAGCACCTAAGAGGTTGTAACCTCTCTACAGGTGTAGGTGAACTTTGGTCCACCGTAAAGTCCCTATCGAATCCGACTAAGCACAAAGACAAAGTTTCCATCGCCTTTGGCGATAAGGTGCTGTCGGATGCGAAAAAATGCGCGAGCGCTTTCTGCCGACAATATATAATGCATCCTACGGTCGACAAAGATAGACGGAGAGCCAATAGACACGCACATAAACACAAATTCAGCGCGTCACCAATCACCATCACCGCTAGAGAGGTTGAGGACGCCATTGGTCGCGCTAAACCATCCAAAGCAGTGGGCCCAGACGGCATAGCCATGCCGATGCTTAAAAACCTAGGGAAAGAGGGTTTCAAATATTTAGCGCATGTCTTCAACCTGTCTCTCTCCACCTTTGCCATACCCGAGAAATGGAAAATGGCCAAGGTGGTCCCGCTACTAAAGCCTGGGAAACCAGATAACGTAGGTGAGTCATATCGTCCGATATCTCTCCTGTCGCCAGTGGCAAAGACGCTTGAAGCCATTTTGCTCCCTTATTTCCAAGCACATTTGCAGCTAGCCCCTCATCACATGCCTCCATAGCACTACCCTCCGCGCTAAATGTCATTAGCACCCAGATAAATTGCGGTTTGAATCAATACCCCCACCATAGAACAGTACTCGTAGCGCTAGACCTATCAAAAGCCTTTGATACGGTCAACCATGGCTCGTTACTGCAAGACCTGGAAGGGTCTACCCTTCCCCCATGTCTTAAAAGGTGGACCGTAAATTATCTGGGTGGTCGGCAGGCATCGGTGCAATTCAGAAACGAAACATCAAAACAGAATTAAACAAGGGGTGCCACAGGGTGGTGTCCTATCCCCACTTTTGTTTAATTTCTGCATATCCAAGCTACCTTCACCACCGGAAGGAGTCACAATCGTTTCCTACGCCGATGACTGCACAATAATCGCCACAGGCCCAGGCCCAGAGATCGATGAGCTATGCAATAAAATAAACGGCTATCTCCCTGATCTCTCCAGTTTTTTCGCCTCGCGAAACCTGGCATTGTCACCGACTAAATCTTCCGCGACCTTGTTTACAACATGGGACGCCCCAAATGTCGACCATATTGAACATCCACGTCGATGGCACTATGCTACCGACTGTCCTACACCCCAAAATCTTGGGTGTGACGTTTGATCAGTATCTACATTTTGGTGCGCTCGCAACCGCAATTGTTCCGAGAATTCAGAGCCGTAATAAAATCCTCAAATCCCTTGCTGGCAGTACCTGGGGAAAAGATAAAGAAACGCTCATGACCACATACAAAGCAATTAGCCAGCCGATTACGTGCTACGCGTCACCCATATGGTCGCCAAGCCTAAAAACTACCCACTGGAAGAAACTACAGGCCTGCCAAAATACTGCTCTCAGAATCGCCACGGGCTGTCTTCTTATGTCCCCCAGAACACCATCTGCATAATGAGGCGAGAATACTCCCCATCAGGGAGAGAAATGAGATGCTGACCAAACAGTTTCTGTTGAATACCCAGAAACCTGGGCATCCCAACAGACATCTGATTGACGAACCAGCACCGCCTAGGGGCCTAAGGAGTCATCTCCGTAAGCATTTTGAGGAAATACGGCACCTGAGAACCCAGCCGTATGAAGCAAAAAGACACAAGCAGGTCCTTGGTGAACTCCATAGACAGGCGTCGGACCTTTATGTCGGGAATTGCCCGGTGAATCCAGTACTTGAAGAAAAATATCCAGAACTCGCGGAAGAGGAACGCATACTCCCCAGGGAAACGCGTGTCACTCTTGCTCAACTTCGTTCTGGATACTGTAACAGGTTAAACTCTTACCTATCCAGAATCAACCCCGACATACAAATGTATGCCCCGCTTGCAATGTGTCCCCACATGACACCAACCATCTCTTTAATTGTAATGTGTAACCAACGCCTCTAACACCCCTTTCCTTATGGTCCACCCCTGTTGAAACGGCAAGTTTCCTTGGACTCCCGTTAGAGGATATTGATGACAATTTGTGGGGCGAGCATTGCTACAACAACAACAACAATATAAACGCGAGACCGCCTCCATTTCCGCTTTCGCGGTCTTTCCTGTGGACGTTATACCCAGAGCAGGTCTGCAATGCAGATCTTGCTGTGAGTTTAGTCTCTTGAATCGCAGCAATGCGGATGTTGTGCCGCTTCATGAAATCGACTATCTCCGTATCTTCCCAGTTAGTCCATTACAGTTTAACTGCAGAATTCTGAAGTGCATAAGGGGAGACGTCGCCACTCTGGGGGTAAGTGACGGGTGACTACGCCTGGGTTGGGGAAGGCCAGGACGCAATTGCTGTTGTGGCCCTAGGACTGGGCGTCCTTGGGCAAGCATTGGGGTACCCGGATGATTTGGGTTTGGGGCCTGGCAACATGGCGCGATGAAACTCGTCGGGGGGTTGCCGTCGCGGAGACCAGAACATCTAGGGAAGTGGCACCACCCAAGGCAGGAGCTGCATTGGGCGGATGTCGCAAACATATATATTATGTACTGGCAAACGGTGCAAACGGAGGTAGGGACTAAGAGTCTGTTTCCCTGACCTACACGATTGATGATTTCGCCTCGCGAAACCTGGCATTGTCACCGACTAAATCTTCCGCGACCTTATTTACAACATGGACGCCCCAAATGTCGACCATATTGAACATCCACGTCGATGGCACTACGCTACCGACTGTCCTACACCCCAAAATCTTGGGTGTGACGTTTGATCAGGATCTACATTTTGGTGCGCACGCGACCGCAATTGTTCCAAGAATTCAGAGCCGTAATAAAATCCTCAAATCCCTTGCTGGCAGTACCTGGGGAAAAGATAAAGAAACGCTCTTGACTACATACAAAGCAATTAGCCAGCCGATTACGTGCTACGCGTCACCCATATGGTCGCCAAGCCTAAAAACCACCCACTGGAGGAAACTACAGGCCTGCCAAAATACTGCTCTCAGAATCGCCACGGGCTGTCTTCTTATGTCCCCAGAACACCATCTGCATAATGAGGTGAGAATACTCCCCATCAGGGAGAGAAATGAGATGCTGACCAAACAGTTTCTGTTGAATACCCAGAAACCTGGGCATCCCAACAGACATGTGATTGACGAACCAGCACCGCCTAGGGGCCTAAGGAGTCATCTCCGTAAGCATTTTGAGGAAATATGGCACCTGAGAAACCCAGCCGTATGAAGCGGAAACAACAACAACAACAAGCGAAAAACACAAGCAGGTCCTTGGTGAACTCCATAGACAGGCGTCGGACCTTTATGTCGGGAATTGCCCGGTGAATCCAGTACTTGAAGAAAAATATCCAGAACTCGCAGAAGAGGAACGCATACTCCCCAGGGAAACGCGTGTCACTCTTGCTCAACTTCGTTCTGGATACTGTAACAGGTTAAACTCTTACCTATCCAGAATCAACCCCGACATGCAAAATGTATGCCCTGCTTGCAATGTGTCCCCACATGACACCAACCATCTCTTTAATTGTAATGTGGAACCAACGCCTCTAACACCCCTTTCCTTATGGTCCACCCCTGTTGAAACGGCAAGTTTCCTTGGACTCCCGTTAGAGGATATTGATACAATTTGTGATCGGTCGCGGCTATTAGGTGGGGCGAGCATTGCTACAACAACAACAATAACAGGGGGGGGAGAAGACTGGGGCAGGTCAAGCCCAGAACAACCTGTCCGATGCAACCATCCCTTGCACGAGACACACTGAACAGAGTATGACCGTCCTAAAAAGATTCTTTTCCGGCAGATGCAGCAAAACCATTTCTCAGGACTGGGGTCAGGAGACGGACCCGGATTGGATTCGATGCCTTCCCGGAGTAAGAGAATATGGAGCAGTCCTGCTGCAAGGAGCTGTTGGGAGGATGACAATTTGTGGGAGGGACGAAACAAATTAGATGGGGTCACACTGAAATGACAGTCCTTGGTCGGGAAAAATCCCGAGTCGCTCCGGTACATAGAACCGACTGCCTTGGGAAGCGCGTGTGGGGGCGTCTCCGTTTATTGTGCAGAACGTCGTTTCTTCTATTTGATCCGCCAACATCTCACCCCTACTGTCCGCCCGCAAGTTGAATGTCATAGATCATGATGGGCATTGAAATCGCCTAAGATAATGCGATTGTTGCCAGTGAGTGAGGCCCTGATATTAGGGCGGTACCCACTAGGGCAACAGGTGGCAGGAGGGATGTAGATGTTGATGATTTCTAGGTTTGCATCGCCTGACCCGACAGATAGGCCTTGACGTTCTAAACATTGTCCCTGCGGTCGATACCAGGATCAAATATATAATATTGCACAGAGTGGTGTATGATAAACGCGAGACCGCCTCCATTTCCGCTCTCGCGGTCTTTCCTGTGGACGTTATACCCAGAGCAGGTCTGCAATGCAGATCTTGCTGTGAGTTTAGTCTCTTGAATCGCAGCAATGCGGATGTTGTGCCGCTTCATGAAATCGACTATCTCCGTAATCTTCCCAGTTAGTCCATTACAGTTTAACTGCAGAATTCTGAAGTGCATAAGGGGAGACGTCGCCACTCTAGGGGTAAGTGACGGGTGACTACGCCTGGGTTGTGGAAGGCCAGGACGCAATTGCTGTTGTGGCCCTAGGACTGGGGCGTCCTTGGGCAAGCATTGGGGTACCCGGATGATTTGGGTTTGCGGCCTGGCAACATGGCGCGATGAAACCCGTCGGGGGGTTGCCGTCGCGGAGACCAGAACATCTAGGGAAGTGGCACCACCCAAGGCAGGAGCTGCATTGGGCGGATGTCGCAAACATATATATTCTGTACTGGCAAACGGTGCAAACGGAGGTAGGGACTAAGAGTCTGTTTCCCTGACCTGCACGATTGCTGCGGAAAAGAGGGGAGGGGAGAAGACGGGGGCAGGGGCTGATGCTCAGCATTGCTACCAACTCTACTACGAAGGTATAGTTATGAGTGGGTATCAGCTATTTGAGTTGTTGGCGCCGTGGGGCGCGAGCAGCAGCGGGTGTTCGAGAATTCAGAGCCGTAATAAAATCCTCAAATCCCTTGCTGGCAGTACCTGGGGAAAAGATAAAGAAACGCTCATGACCACATACAAAGCAATAGCCAGCCGATTACGAGCTACGCGTCACCCATATGGTCGCCAAGCCTAAAAAACTACCCACTGGGAAGAAACTACAGGCCTGCCAAAATACTGCTCTCAGAATCGCCACGGGCTGTCTTCTTATGTCCCCAGAACACCATCTGCATAATGAGGTGAGAATACTCCCCATCAGGGAGAGAAATGAGATGCTGACCAAACAGTTTCTGTTGAATACCCAGAAACCTGGGCATCCCAACAGACATGTGATTGACGAACCAGCACCGCCTAGGGGCCTAAGGAGTCATCTCCGTAAGCATTTTGAGGAAATACGGCACCTGAGAACTCAGCCGTATGAAGCGAAAAAACACAAGCAGGTCCTTGGTGAACTCCATAGACAGGCGTCGGACCTTTATGTCGGGAATTGCCCGGTGAATCCAGTACTTGAAGAAAAATATCCAGAACTCGCAGAAGAGAACGCATACTCCCCAGGGAAACGCGTGTCACTCTTGCTCAACTTCGTTCTGGATACTGTAACAGGTTAAACTCTTACTATCCAGAATCAACCCCGACATACAAAATGTATGCCCCGCTTGCAATGTGTCCCACATGACACCAACCATCTCTTTAATTGTAATGTGGAACCAACGCCTCTAACACCCCTTTCCTTATGGTCCACCCCTGTTGAAACGGCAAGTTTCCTTGGACTCCCGTTGAGGATATTGATGACAATCTGTGATCGGTCGCGGCTATTAGGTGGGGCGAGCATTGCTACACAACAACAACAACAACAACAGCAGCAACGGGTACTTGTTGTGGCTTGCTGAGCAGCGGGGCTGCTGCAAGGTAGTGGGGGGGCGCTTAGGCGTAGACTACGGGACGCCCTTGGGCGTGAACAGCAAGGAGCCACAAAAGATTTACAAAAGTTACGTGGACGTCGGGTTTTGGGATCAAGCCCAGAACAACCTGTCCGATGCAACCATCCCTTGCACGAGACACACTGTACAGAGTATGACCGTCCTAAAAAGATTCTTTTCCGGCAGATGCAGCAAAAACCATTTCTCAGGACCGGGGTCAGGAGACGGACCCGGATTGGATTCGATGCCTTCCCGGAGTAAAGAGAATATGGAGCAGTCCCTGCTGCAAGGAGCTGCTGGGAGGATGACAATTTGTGGGAGGGACGAAACAAATTAGATGGGGTCACACTGAAATGACAGTCCTTGGTCGGGAAAAATCCCGAGTCGCTCCGTTACATAGAACCGACTGCCTGGGAAGCGCACTTTACGTTCTCTACGTGGTCTCTGATTTGGTTGGTTATCTTGGTGACGATTTGGGGATATTGTTTGCTGGCGGATGTCACTTTCTTTAGCTTGAATGTTTCGTGTGCTATTTTCCTGGCTTGTTGTGGTTCTGTTGGTTGGCTTGTTTGTATCGGCGGTTGGTTAGTTTGTTCTGTTTCTTGCGATACTTTGCAGGGTTCTTCGTTCGGTGTTTGCGACGGTGATTGCGTCTCTTGATTTTCTTGTTGCGGTGAATCGATCGGTTTGTTATTTGGCGTCTGAATGACATGATGGTATTCTTTCCTTTTCTGTTTGTTTGTATTTGGTTTCCTTATGTGGATACTGTTCCGTCTGTATTGTTGTTTTTTGCTTTATGATGAAGGATCGCTCCGACACCTTTTGTTCAATTTTGCCTTTACCCAATTTATTTTG
>JARSSU010025194.1:0-27845 GCA_029619165.1 Eurosta solidaginis
AGGGCCGTAATGTCAAATTAGAAAACCATTGTGAATATATAGCGATGGTGGTTTTCATTTTAAATTCATACAAGTGGCATAGCGCATCCAGTCCCGTGAATCCCGACCCTGAGTGGCGGGGCCTTCCACGCCATTCGGAAATCACGGGATTGTATTTAACAAAATCCTGGGATTTATTCATGATCTCATATTGCAAATTTGGTAATTCTATACGACAGCATGGCACTGCTAATACGTGTCCAAAAATATCGAGAGGTGTGAAAAACACGTATTGACCTCGACTTGGGCTCAGTTTTACATATTTATGTTTGTTTGTTTAAAGGGCTAATTAAACTTTCTTAACCCTAACGCCATAGTCGTAAGCATACCCATATCCATAACCATCTCCAATGTGATCGATTTCAGTCAGTAATTGTTTCTCCCAATAGCTGATGTGTTTTGAACAAAGTTCACATCAAGATACTTTATACGTGAAAATGCAAGGCAAGCAACAGGGAAATGTTCTGACCACACGTCGTACTCTCCATCTAGATTAATTTTAATTCCTCCAATAAGAGATGCGTATCGTTTACCAAGATCTTGGACAAGCTCTTTAGACAAATTCTTTTTGCAGTGTATTATCTTTGATGATTCTCGATGGGAGTAGCAAATTAAGATTAAAAACTTGCAATGTATCTTCAGGTAATCTACCTTGTAAATCAGGAATAATAAGATCAAGAAAAAAATAAAATAAATGTAAGGCGCGTTAACCTCCGAAGAGATCTAAGGCCGAGCTTCTCTTCTAATTTGCATCGTGCTCCTCTTGATTTCCCCTACAACTGGCCGGACGGGAGCTACATGTTTTATGCCGACTCCGAACGGCATCTGCAAAGCAGTTGAGTTTTCACTGAAAGCTTTTTATGGCAGAAATACACCCGGAGCGCTTGCCAAACACTGCCGAGGGGCGACCCCGCTTAGAAAATTTTCTTCTAATTTAAAAACCTTATTTCTAAAATTTTGATGTTGCTATGCCCGGAGTGCGAACCAGGGCATACGGTGTGGTAGGCGGAGCACGCTACCATCACACCACGGTGGCCGCCTGTCATATATAGGGTATACAATGTGCGTATACGAACGTAACAAAATGCAACCCTTTAAGAATAGAAGTCAAGATGTAATTAGTAATAAGAATAATGTACGAAGAGAATGAATAAATGGTCAGTCACTATCCAGAAAGCAAACCCACGAGTTGGTCACATTAACTGGCGACGAGACAAAAAAAAACAAACAAAGCTGAAGAGCTTATCGGAGTATGCCCACCGAATCACCGAACAATACGGGAGGAAGCACCGCTAATGTACAAAACGCGCCAACGAGCAACATGGCGGTCAATAACACTAATGCGAGAACAAATCTTTTAACTTCGAAGCCTTCGACGCAAAAATTACTACATTTTCGCGTTGGGTAAAGCGATTAGAGACTGCAATGGCAATTCATGGAATAAGTGACTCCGCCGAAGTCCGGCGTAATCTCCTTTTGTATTACATTGGAGCAAATACGTACAATATCCTCTGTGACAAATTGCTGCCACAAATGCCAGAGGAAAAACAGTACGGTGAATTGGTATCAATGCTAAAAAACCATTTCGACCCTAAGCCTAACGAGATATTGGAAAACTACAGGTTTAATTCCAGGAAACAAAATGGCGGTGAGTCGTGCACAGAATTCATCACGGCACTTCGACGATTGGCAGTAGGTTGCAATTTTGGTGCATATTTAGATACTGCATTGAGGAATCAATTTGTGTTTGGTCTAACAAATCAACGAATTCAAAGTCGACTTTTAGAAGAAAAAACCTTCACGCTAGATCAAGCCATTAATTTAGCAATGGCAGTCGAAACGGCAGAAAAGGGAGGTGCAGAACTGCAGATTAAAGAAGGTGCAAAAGAAGGGGTAAATAAAATGGTTGAAAGAAAAAGCGGATACAAAGGTAAAACAAAAGGTAACATAAAAAAGTCATCAAATGATGGTAAAGAAGAAATGCACCAATGTTTCCGCTGTGGCAACACTGCGCACACAGCGAAAGAGTGCACATACAAAGACGCAAAATGTCATTTCTGTAAGAAACGAGGGCACTTACGAAAAGTGTGTTTTCAAGAAAAGAAAAAGAAAATAAATCAAATAGACACAGGAGTGGAAAAAACTGTGGAAGAGTTACTACTTACTTACTTACTTAATTGGCGCTTAACCGTCTAAACGGTTATGGCCGTCCAACAAGGCGCGCCAGTCGCTCCTTCGCTCCGCCAACCGGCGCCAATTGGTCACACCAAGGGATTTTAAATCGTTTTCCACCTGGTCCTTCCAACGGAGTGGGGGCCGCCCTCTACCTCTGCTTCCATAGGCGGGTTCCGATAGAAACACTTTCTTGGCCGGAGCATCATCTTTCATTCGCATAACATGGCCTAGCCAGCGCAGCCGCTGCGTTTTAATTCGCTGGACTATGTTGATGTCTGCGTATAGCTCGTACAGCTCATCATTAAATCTTCTTCGGTACTCGCCATCGCCAACGCGTAGAGGTCCATAAATCTTTCGAAGAACTTTTCTCTCGAACACTCCCAAAGCCGCTTCATCTGCTGTTGTCATGGTCCATGCTTCTGCCCCATATAGCAGGACGGGTACGATAAGTGACTTGTAGAGTATGATTTTCGTTCGCCGAGAGAGGACTTTACTTTTCAATTGCCTACCTAGTCCAAAGTAGCATTTATTGGCAAGATTGATTCTTCGCTGGATTTCAGTGCTGATGCTGTTGCTAATGTTGATGCTGGTTCCCAAATAAACGAAGTCTTTTACTATTTCGAAATTATGGCTGCCAACAGTAGCGTGGTTGCCAAGGCGCATATGCGCTGACTCTTTGCTCGATGACAGCAGGTACTTCGTTTTGTCCTCATTCACCATCAAACCCATCTTTACCGCTTCTTTTTCCAGCTTGGAGTAAGCAGAACTAACAGCGCGGGTGTTTAGGCCGATGATATCAATGTCATCAGCATATGCCAGTAATTGCACGCTTTTATAGTATATTGTTCCAGTGCGGTTAAGTTCTGCAGCTAGTATAATTTTCTCCAGCATCAAATTAAAGAAATCGCACGATAGGGGGTCACCCTGTCTGAAACCTCGTTTAGTTTCGAACGGCTCGGAGAGGTCCTTCCCAATTCTGACTGAGCTGATGGTGTTGCTCAACGTCATTTTGCACAGCCGTATAAGTTTTGCGGGGAAACCAAATTCAGACATAGCGGCATATAGGCAGCTCCTTTTCGTGCTGTCGAAGGCGGCTTTAAAGTCGACGAAGAGGTGATGTGTGTCGATTCTCTTTTCACGGGTTTTTTCCCAAGATTTGGCGCATTGTGAAAATCTGGTCGATGGTAGATTTACCAGGTCTGAAGCCGCACTGATAAGGTCCAATCAGCCGGTTCACGGTGGGCTTCAATCTTTCGCACAATACACTTGAAAGGACCTTATATGCGATATTAAGAAGGCTGATTCCACGATAGTTGGTGCATTTTGCAGTATCCCCCTTCTTGTGGACTGGGCAAAGAACACTTAGATTCCAACCGTCGGGCATGCTTTCGTCCGCCCATATTTTGCTAAGAAGCTGCTGCATGCGCCTTACCAACTCCTCGCCGCCGAACTTGAATAGCTCCGCAGGCAATCCATCAGCGCCCACGGCCTTGTTGTTTTTCAATCTGGTTATTGCTATTCTAACTTCGTCATAATCGGGCGGGGGGACATATATTCCATCATCCTCGATTGCGGGATCGGGTTCTTCATCTCTGCGCGGTGAATTGCTGCCTCCATTTAGGAGAGCAGAGAAGTGTTCCCTCCATAATCTAAGCACTCTCTGGAAGAGTTACTACAAGTTAACGAAAAAAGCGTAAACAATATACGACAAAAAATTAAGTGCGAGCTCAAAGTAAGCGGCGCAAACATACAATTTGAAGTAGATACAGGCTCGCCAGTATCAATAATTAATATGAAAGATGCAAAGAAACATTTCCCCAAATTAAAAGTATTCCCTACGGACACTGAGTTAATAAGCTATTGTGGCACTTCACTAAATTGTGTTGGGTATGTATGGGTTAGCGTAGAATCCCAGAATAATACAGTACCAGTGAAGCTATACATTGTGCGATCCGATCGAATGCCTCTACTCGGTAGGGAGTGGCTTCGCAGTATTAAGTTAAACTGGGGTGACGTAATGGAAAAACAGTTAACGTGCAACAAAGTCCATTCGACGCCATTAAAATCTAACAATGTTATTGAAATGCTAAAGGGCAAATATCCCGAAGTTTTTTCTCCTACAGTAGGTAAAATAACAGACATGCAAGCCAGATTGCACTTAAAGCCGAATGCTACACCGAAGTTTGTAAGAGCGCGAAGGGTGGCTTTTCCACTGTATGATGTGGTGGAAAAGGAAATAGACAGGCAAGTGGAAGAGGGGCTTCTTGTGAAAGTTGAACAGAGTGAATGGGCAACACCTTTAGTTGTAATACCCAAGAAACAGGGTGGCGTACGGATTTGCGGGGATTACAAGGTTACCCTTAATCCAGCTTTGGTAGTGGACCAGCACCCATTGCCCACAATCGATGAGCTATTTTCCAAAATGTCAGGTGGAAAGAAGTTTTCCAAGATCGATCTGTCGAGTGCATATCTACAATTAGAGGTGCACCCGGATGATCAAAAATTTATGACGCTGAGCACTCACAAAGGTTTATATCAACCCACGAGACTCATGTTTGGCATTGCCAGCGCACCCGCTAAGTGGCAACGGTTAATGGAACAGTTGGTGGGAGATATTCCCGGAGTGTCGGTATTTCTTGATGACATTAAGATCACAGCAGCCAACGATGAAGAACATATCTTTCGGCTAGACACAGTTTTTCAACGACTGCACAATCACAATATGCGTGTGAATATACAAAAGTGTGAATTTATGAAAGACCGTATAGAATATTGCGGATATGTGATTGATGAATGTGGTATACATAGGGTCAAAAGCAAAGTGGATGCTATACAAAAAATGAAAAAGCCTACAAACAAAGATGAAGTACGGGCGTTCTTGGGCCTAATTAATTACTATGGCCGTTTTGTAAAAAACTTGAGCAACATCATCTATCCGCTAAATAAGCTGCTACAAAATGATGTAAAATTTGTATTCGACAAAAACTGCGAAAAAGCATTCGCTGAAGTGAAAGAGCAAATGCAGTCCAGTTTATTTTTAACACACTATGATCCAAAGCTGCCGGTGGTATTGGCTGTAGATGCCAGTCCCGTTGGAGTAGGTGCGGTCCTCAGCCACGTCTATGAGGACGGTTCGGAGAAACCTTTGCAATTTGCATCGCAGACCCTTGACAAAACGCAGCAAAAATATAGTCAAATTGATAAGGAAGCATATGCTATTATTTTCGGTGTTCGCAAATTTTACCAGTACTTGTATGGTAAACGTTTTATACTAGTAACGGACAATAAACCGATTTCACAAATATTTTCACCGCATAAGGGCTTGCCCCTGTTGTCAGCCACAAGAATGCAGCACTACGCAATATTTCTGGCACATTTCGATTTTGAAATTCGATTAAAACGATCCAAGGATAATGCTAATGCGGATGCAATGTCGCGATTACCGATTTCGGAGATTAATGGAAAGATAGAAGAGGTAGACATGATCGAGCAGGAGATGATAGATAATCTACCGGTTACAGCCAACGAGTTAAGAAAAAAAACTGAAGAGGATGACGAAGTAAAGATTCTGCTACAATGTTTGAAATTGGGAAGAGATGCGGACCCAAAACATCGTTTTGGAATCACTCAAACAGAATTCAGTCTACAACACGGTTGCTTAATGCGAGGTTTACGAGTGTATATACCAGCACCCTTACGAAAGAAAATTCTCGACGAGTTACATTGTGCGCATTTTGGAATTAGTAGGATGAAGAGCCTGGCAAGAGCATACTGCTGGTGGAACAGGATGGACAAAGACATTGAGGACCTAGTCTCGAATTGTTCAGAGTGCCAACTTTCTAGACCAAACGCAAAGCTAGTAAAGCCGGTTCACAGCTGGGTGGTTCCCAAAGAAACCGTTTGAAAGAGTGCACGCCGACTTTGCAGGACCATTCATGGGTAAATACCTTTTCATTTTAATCGACGCTTTCAGTAAATGGCCTGAAGTACATATTGTACCGAACATGACAACGAGTATCATGATTCAGAAATGCCGAGAAATATTTTCCACGTTTGGAATCCCCGACGTTTTTGTTAGCGATCACGGAACGCAATTCGTTTCCAGTGAATTCCAAAATTTTTTGAAATTGAATGGGATTATCCACAAGATGGGAGCTCCATACCATCCCGCAACCAACGGCCAGGCGGAAAGGTTTGTCCAAACGATAAAAAATAAACTTAGAGCCTCGAAATGCAACGCGGTAGACATGAATTGCGAATTGACAAAGATCCTACTCGCATATAGAAGGGCAATTCATCCAGCTACCCAGAAGTCACCATCTATGCTTATGTTGGGTCGACAAATAAAATCGCGCATAGATTTACTACTACCACAAAACGCAGGAAAGCCGAGCGAACGTAAAATTGTAGAATCAAAATTTTCGATCGGAGAGAGAGTGGCGGCACGCGAGTACCTGGCAAAGGAAAAATGGCGTTTTGGAACGGTTATTGAGGTGTTAGGAGAGTTACATTTCAGTATTCGATTAGACGATGGTCGTATTTGGAAGAGACACGTTGATCAGTTAAGGAAAATCGGCAGTAAGACGAGCTTGGAAGTAGAGGACGACCAAACATCTGCTTCGAAACCTACAACATATCGGTTTGTATATCCTAATCCTAACCAAGATAAAAGTTTCATTCTAGGTTCGAGCCAGATTCAGGAATCACAGCCCTTATTGATCAATGAGTCGTCGCCACCAAAGCCGACAACGCAAGGAGCGTCAAACCCGGAAGGGGAAGCCAATAAAGGAGTCGACATAAGAGAGGCAGTAGAGACCCCAGTTAACATTGAAGGTGACAATTTACGTCGACAATCAAAACGAACACGGAAAATACCACTACGTTTCCGACAATCATAATTTCAAATGTATCTAATGTATCAAATGTTCTATTTTCCATATCAATGTAAACGTACTTAGATTTATAAGCAAGGAAGCTTAATCCTTACACTAATGCCATATGAATTAATAAATAAGTGAAGGATTAAGGAGGGGGAGAAGTGTCATATATAGGGTATAACAATGTGCGTATACGAACGTAACAAAATGCAACCCTTTAAGAATAGAAGTCAAGATGTAATTAGTAATAAGAATAATGTACGAAGAGAATGAATAAATGGTCAGTCACTATCCAGAAAGCAAACCCACGAGTTGGTCACATTACCGCCATGATCAAGAATGATCAAGAAGAGGTATATAAATTGCTGCTAAAGCGACTATTTTGTTTGTACAGTCCCGAAAAACGACTTCCTGCTTCAAGTCTATGGTTTTTTAATGTTCGCAAAGTTCACTCAATGCTTCAGAAGCTTGATTCAAATCTATTGACGGTGTTTGCAAAAGTAAGCTTAGTGGTCTTGTAACAGAAAGTACATTGCTCAAACAAATCATTGAAATCACGACTCTGTCTCGCAAATAGATTTCAACATAGAACGGGCCTCAGAACTTGTTGAATCTTGCCAAGTAGAAATTTCTTGAAACGAAGCAACAATTTTTGTGATGTTTTCTTCAAACTTCATTATACCAACATGTTTTTCAGACCAGCGCGTTTCACATAGTCCACTTAATGATCCTGCAGATGTTTTTGAAAACTATGGTACGTTCGGGGACTGATTTGGAAAACTGATAATTTTTTTAACAACGCAATACAATCCTTTGTTTGAAGAACTTTCGAAGTTTTCGCAAGCGAGTTATTAAGACAATGGTTGAAACATGGACAATGATTAGCATTGGTACATATTTTTAAGAAGTTCCTGCACAGCTCCCTTAACTTCTGATGTCATTACAGAACATCCATCCGTTCCAATTCCAACGCAATCTTCGAAGGGTAGTCCTAAATTATTAAAAATATCGATCACTATGTGTGCCAAGGCTACACCTGTCATTTTTCTCCATTTATAACATCTTCTTCTCGGATCGAATCGAACGCATCAAGGAAAGTTACAAAATCTTCTCTTATATTGCCATCATATAAATAACGCAAACAAAGGCTGAGTTGCTCAGTATGCCTACAATCAGTAGTTTCATCGAAAATAATTGCAACGAATCTAGCCTTTTTAACCCTATCTATCAAGATAGATTGAATTCCATCTTTGCAGCATTGAATAAGATCGTTTTGAGTCGTGTTGCTCTTGGATGTGTAGAATTTAAAAGTTCTTCAAGCTCTTTATGACCTGCAGCGACTAAAAATTGCCCTAAATTACCCTCGTTTGTTGCTGATTCAGAAAAGTAGAGTTTACCGTCATCTCTGTGGCCTCTTAATGCTAAATTCTGTCGCCCACAAAGAATAATAGTTTTTATAATAATCTCCAACAATCTTCTATTTTTCTCAACTTGTTCCATGCGATGAGGAGAAAGCAAATTAGTGATTTCCTTTCTTGGATTTTCATAAGTATTTATGAAATCTTGACTAAAAAGGGCTGAAGAGTGATATTTGTTAATAGCGTGGTTATTTAGCACACCTTCTTTACCGGACAAGTTTGCAAACGATGTCACAGGAACTTTGACAAGTGCATTGAGCGGAACATTCAATTTTTAAGTCACCAGTATCACTTGCAAATAAGAAGCAATATTTACAAAAACATCCCTTTTTTGTTCAGAATAAACAAGCCACTCATATTCAGTTCAAAAATGATGTTTAAAGTATCGCTTTTCTATTCCCCCTCAAACCCGCTACTGAGTCGAATATTTTTAGGTTATTTTTTTTTCCGGTTTTGGGAATTGAATCTTTCAATTCCAATAAATGGCAAGAGGACCCTTAAATTGCCTCTTAAATCGCCAGGTTAACAAACGTATAAGGGTAATATACTTGCAACATTTAGACGTGCATAAGCAGCTAACATATGTCGCAAAGTAAAAACACGTAGCACAAATTTTTTCCTTGTAATTGTTAAATATATGGCTTGTTGCCATGTGCTCTTTCAAGATTTGTAATTCTTCGTAAATTATATTTTTATGTCGGTATTATAATTTCACTCCCATCCAGCAAGTGGTACCCCCTTCATGCCCAAGCCAGTGGCCTCAGACATCCTCCCATTGTAATAGAAATATTAATATAGTCATCATGTGTCTTGTTGATTTGTTAAATAATTCAGCTTTTTGGGTAATTCCCAGTGGTGACATGTTTTCTTTATGTGGATTATTTATTTTGTAATTGTAAAATTGTAATTCCAATTGTAGAAATTTTTTTAATTGTAAAGTTGAAACCAGGTTAGACAAGGTATTGTAATGCGCTTGTTACAGTTGTTATGCTATGCTTATTTGCTAATATTTACATAATTTTATTTTTTTTTAAATGAATTTTCATCGTTTAATAAATTTGTATTCATTTTTGTCCTTTGTGGGGTTATATATATGTTATCACAATTTATATGTAAGGTATAATATTTCACATAATTTCAATTAGACTTCGTATTTAGTGTAATATTTTAAAGAATTTATATTCACTCGTCATGTGTACATGACTGTACATTAAAATATGAAGATGTTTTCCATCCCGTTATTTGTCCTCAGTAGTGTTATATGTATTTTTGTAAATTATATATGAGGTAATCTCTATCCCTTTACATGTTCCGTTACTTGCACTTAGATTTTATAACAGTTATATATATGTGTAATGAATTTTCGTCGTATCAGGTGTCATATTTTAATGAATTTATATTCATTTTTTGTCCAATTTAGTTTATATTTTTTTTCAATTTATAGTTAATGTCAAGTTGTATTCATATACAATTTACAAAGTTCCAGTGTATTAGATATATCCCTTTTAATTATCCATGTAGCTTCATGCGAAGATTTTGTATTAAATGTTGTCCATAACTGTTTTATTTATCTAGATTACTAAGTTTTTTTTTAGTAGTACTTTATGTATTTATTTTAACTTTCGATTTTAATATTGAGTAGAACTAATCACACCATTACAGTTCTTTTTACAGTTTCATAGCTCCGTTATTTCATGCAGCATATTTCTTCCATTATACAAAGTTTAAAGTCTTGTTTTGTAGCTCCATTATCTTATACAAATTCACTTTTAATGTTACATATTATTAATGTTTTTTAAACACGAAAGCCTTTTTAATTAGACAAAACGTTAATTTTAATTGAACAAAATCTATAATTTTTACTTTACATAGAACATTTCTTTTTTACAAAACACTTTTACACTTAAACGAATGTGTAACTATTATGACGACATTTTTAGCAAAACGATGTTACTGCTTCGGCGGTATACTTGCGAGTTAGCGTTATGGTATGGCACCACTAATCGATTACATTGATTTCCATAAGGTAGGTTCGATCAGCTGTTTGATCTGGTTATGGTTATAAGTCACCATTAATTAGCCTTTAATAGTGTGTTCAATTTATACTTAATATTTAAGTATTCAAGAGCTTAATACTGTTTTCACACAGAAACTTAATGATCTCATTTCACCTGCTAATGGAATCGTAAATTTTTTGCTTTCACACAGAAGTAACTGCTCGATTAGTATGAAGGATGAGACAGACAATCATGGCGGAACGATACAAGGTGGGAGCATGGTGACATATCTACAAACAAAAAAATTCCATGTACTTGTAAATTCGATGGACAAATGTCAAAATCGTACTGCGCCGGTAGTTGATGTATCAAATCAAATAAAAAAGGTTATAATCAGCTGTTCGATGCGGCCACCTTGTATCGTTCCGCCATGCAGACAATGACATTTGCTTTGACAAATGACATTTTTAAGCACTGAACACACCAAAAACTAAGAAGCGGAAACGGAAGCGGAAACGCTACCAACAGAGTTGCATTGTGCTTTTGACTTCATTAGGCATTCGATTAGCTACTAATGAAATAATAATAGATTCGAATTTTGTAGGGAAGATTAAGCTCAATAAGCGTCTTAATGTAGACAATTGCCTTTATTATTCAATAAGCCGTCTGTGTGAAAATAGTATAACACCGGCTTATAATAATTGTATATTCATATTACGGTGAAACCTTTGACAACATTACGAAATTGTCTGATGATGATTACGTGGCGGTTTTCGAAATGGTACCATCGCAATATGCCAGTAAATGTTGCCTTCCTTTCAGTTTCTCTTAAACAAACATAATAATTGAATATTCAATTATTATAAGCCTGTGTTAAGCTCACGAATTCCTAAATATTTTTTAAGTTTCAATTTCAAACCAACCAAGAACAGCAGTTTTTCTGTAAGAGTATATTCGAGATGGAAATTTAAGTTGCATTAAAAATGAAAAAACCAACTTCATTATTAAAATAATTGTTCACTGCCATAAGATTGATTACAAAAACCCCTGGCAGAGTTCATATATCCATATTCGTATAAAACAGCTTATCCAATCAACCTATGGAAATCTATATAGTTGGGCAATAGTGCCATATCATAACGCCATAACCATATCATACCAACTAATTGGTTTTTCCCCATATCCATAACCTATAAATAGCTGTTTTTTTTACATCTATGGACGTTTACGCTTAAACTTTATATGGACTGCTAAGCGTCACACTTTAAATACACCTCTGAAATTTCTGCGCATAAAATTTGCACTACTAAATTTCAAAGCGCATTATACTCAGATGTAACTGAAATGTGTGTCTATGTTTCATCCTCTACACTAATTCTATGTATTCTATGCGTGTCCACTATTCATCGCAACTGATTCAGCTATATGTTATACCTTAAGGCCAAATTAAACTTCCTTAACCCTAACGCCATAGTCGTAACCATGCCCATATCCATCTCCAATGTGATTGATTAATTGTGCCTTAAGCTTGAAACACATTGCCCTGACGCCGCGAAATAAACGCGACGAACATCGCCTAGTCAAAAATAGAATCCCCATAATTACATGAAGGTGAACACAATGAACGCCAAAAGCAAAATTTACGCGAGGTCATTTTGCGACGATAGATTTTTTTCTATCGTCGCCGCCGGGCGTCGACGACAAACATCCCAAGGGTTGTTGCTGTTCAATTTTTAAGTATAAAAAAAAACATAATATCCAAAAACAAATTTTTTTTTATTTACATATAATTTTTAATTTTTGTTTTGTTTTGTTAATTTCTTAACATTTTGGGCGTGTTTTAGCAGTCAAGTGCTAAAGCAGAGAATTAAAAAAGCTTTAATTGTTTTCATCGTTATTTCTAAATAATGGCCACTCTGAATAAACAGCGTCAACTTCGCCCGGCCTTGTGTTTTAAGTAGACGAAATGTCTGGACGTAATTTGAAAAATGTCATCGCCCGACGCGGCGTATTTCGTCGTCGCTCGGCATTGTGTTTCAAGCATTAACCTAAAAATCGTGAAAATTTCATAAAAATGAAGAAAACGTAAAAAATTACAAACATATTCTACAAAAAATAAGTCTCTTAGTCAAAACGCATGCAAAACAATTAATAAAATACACAAAAAGTTAAAAAATTCACCAACTCAAATATTTTTAGGTTATGGATATGGCGAAAAACCAATTGGTTGGCTACGGTATGCTTATGGCGTTAGCGTTATGGTATGGCACCACGGTGGCCGCCATGATCAAGAATGATCAAGAGGTACAGAAATTGCTGCTAAAGCGACTATTTTGTTTGTAAAGTCCCGAAAAACGACTTCCTGCTTCAAGTCTATAGTTTTTTAATGTTCGCAAAGTGTCACTCAATGCTTCAGAAGCTTGATTCAAATCTATTGCAAAAGTAAGCTTAGTGGTCATGTAACAGAAAGTACATTGCTCAAACAAATCATTGCAATCACGAACTCTGTCTCACAAATAGATTTCAACATAGAACGGGCCTCAGAACTTGTTGAATCTTGCCAAGTAGAAATTTCTTGAAACGAAGCAACAATTTTTGTGATGTTTTCTTCAAACTTCATTATACCAACATGTTTTTCAGACCAGCGCGTTTCACATAGTCCACTTAATAATTCCTGCAGATGTTTTTTGAAAACTATGGTATGTTCGGAGACTGATTTGGAAAACTGATAATTTTTTTCATCAACGCAATACAATCCTTTGTTTGAAGAACTTTCGACGTTTTCGCAAGCGCGTTATTAAGACAATGGTTGAAACACGGACAATGATTAGCATTGGTATATATTCTAAGAAGTTCCTGCACAGCTCCCTTAACTTCTGATGTCATTACAGAACATCCATCCGTTCCAATTCCAATGCAATATTCGAAGGGTAGTCCTAAAGTATTAAAAATATCGATCACTATATGTGCCAAGGCTACACCTGTCAATTTTTCTCCATTTATAACATCTTCTTCTCGGATCGAATCGAACGCATCAAGGAAAGTTACAAAATCTTCTCTTATGTTGCCATCATATAAATAACGCAAACAAAGGCTGAGTTGCTCAGTATGCCTACAATCAGTAGTTTCATCGAAAATAATTGCAAAGAATCTAGCCTTTTTAACCCTATCTATCAAGACAGATTGAATTTCATCTTTGCAGCATTGAATAAGATCGTTTTGAGTCGTGTTGCTTATATAAGGAGCTCTTGGATGTGTAGCATTTAAAAGTTCTTCAAGCTCTTTATGACCTGCAGCGGCTAAAAATTTCAAAATTGCCCTAAAATTACCCTCGTTTGTTGCTGATTCAGAAAAATAGAGTTTACCGTCATCTCTATGGCCTCTTAATGCTAAATTCTGTCGCCCACAAAGAATAATAGCTTTTATAATAATCTCCAACAATCTTCTATTTTTCCAAACTTGTTCCATGTGATGAGAAGAAAGCAAATTAGTGATTTCCTTTCTTGGATTTTCATAAGTATTTATGAAATCTTAACTAAAAAGGGCTGAAGAGTGATATTTCTTAATAGCGTGGTTATTTAGTACACCTTCTTTACCGGACAAGTTTGCAAACGATGTCACAGGAACTCTGACAAGTGCATTGAGCGGAACATTCAATTTTTGAGTCACCAGTATCACTTGCAAATAAGAAGCAATATTTACAAAAACATCCCTTTTTTGTTCAGAATAAACAAGCCACTCATATTCAGTTAAAAAATGATGTTTAAAGCGCTTTTCTATTCTTCCTTTTTTCTATGACTCGAAAAAGGGAAGATATAGTCCTTCGGTGGTACCCAAGGATATTTTAGTAAGTTGTAATTCGTATAATCATCTAATAAATGTTTTTCCCACAAAATTACCTATGTCGTATTTTTCAACAATAGAATTTTGTGAAAGTGATATAGGTACATTCGAACCCGATTCAGTATTCATAGATGTTGAATGCAACGTTTTCTCATTATTATCAACCAACAATGTATTAGCGTCGCGATCAGTATGAGTTAAGAGTGGAACAGTACTTCCGTTTTCTACATTTGTATCATCGCAGACCTGTTCTTGAAGTTTTGGCAGCTTGCAAAAATATTCTTTAATGCTCTTGAGAAGCTCGTCGCTTCTTATTATCTTTTCAATCAATGGTGATCAAAGCATCGCTAGGCGTTATTTTGAGTTTTATAAAACTATTCTTCTACAAATAATATTGTTTCTCTTCTCAAAAAATTGTGGAAAAGCAAAGGTTTCTTAAAAAACTTCTATAAAAAAACTACCACCTTTTTTTGAGCTTGCGTGGTAGAAGTGGTAGAACTTCAAATAAATGAAAAATAGTGGTAGATCTACCACCTTAGTGGTAGAAGTCCGAACACTGGCGATTAACTTTCTCGCGATTCTACTGTAATTGAATATGTGCATTGTAGTTTCTACAGAGATGACAAATGCCCAGTAGAAAGTGGTGAAAAATGTGTAGAGTGAAAGTGAAGATTCTGAATAAACAGTCACCTTGTAGCGGTGCAGGGGCTTACGCCGATCGCATTCGATACTAATTGGTCAGATGGGAGCGGGTCAACCGCGCTCACCTGACAGATGTGGTCGAATGCGATCGGTAACCAGGAACTGTCACCTCCTAATCCAGGGTGTCATGCGTCACCGTGCCCATTGGACTGGTTTGCAGCCAGGAGGTCCACAACACCGGCTGTATTATAACGGCGCCTCCCCAACACCGGGCCACCTTGGGGAGTAACCATGGCCTTACCGCGTCAAGGGGCTCTGCCGCGGCGGACCAACCCAGTTCCCCAAACTAAAGCAGAGACAACAACGCTTGCCATGTCAAGCAAGTTGTCGTAAGAACAAGATGATGGACAACAACAACAAAAAAACCAACAACAACAATAACAAAAAATCACAACAAAAAAAAACGGGCTCCAGGAAGAGCAGCGGGCAGAGAAGCAGCAGGCCACGCACGTACTCCAGGCAATTCCTGGAAAGCCTCACGAGAGAGGAGGCAATGCTCTTCTTAGAGCATCAGAGGGACGAATCTCCCTCCACTAGCACTGGAGTATACAGGGAACCGGCTCTCAAAACCGCGAACCCCAAGGGCAGCACCAAAACCCAAGGAGAGCAGCGCGGGCCCGAAGAGCACTCCAACCAGGAAGCAGAAAAACCCGCGATCCCCAGTGGACCCCTATCCACCGGTGAGCAGCGCGGGCAGGTCAAACAAGGTGAGCAGAAGGCGGCGGCAGGAAACAAACCCGCGATCCATGGAGGGGCCAGTACCTCCATTGCGCAGCGCGGGCCGAAAGAGAAAACAACAGAGTTAACTGCAAGAGAGCGAGAAAAGCTGACAAAGAGAGGCTACGACGGTGCATCCAAGCACGAAAACCACCACCCTAGCAGTCCCTCTAGAGGGACGAGTAAGTCTAGGCGTTCACCGTCGGAGCATGACTCCAATAGCAGCTCACAGGGCACCTATGAAAGGTCCCACGAAGGGAAAAATACAGAGCGGAACCCGGAGGAGTGGAAGCGGCTTAACAGAAGGCACAACAGAGGCAGACAACCTGCACTTCCACCACGGGGCAGTCCAGGAGCGCTGGATGACAACAGACGCTTTGGACTAAGTGGGGCTGGGGTAAAAAGATACCTCCGGTATCTAGAGGAAGGCCTGTCGCCCAGGGAGGCAAGAGCCAGGGCAGATGAGCGCAGGCATGAGCTAGACCACGGGCAGAGGAAAGCCAACGCTCAACGTGGAAGCAAAGAAGGAAGGAGAGCACAGCCAGCGGCAGCTGACCAGCATGCGCCCGCTCCCGCTGAAAAGCGCAGGATCGGGCAAATTACGCCGGAGGAAACTCCGAGCTCAAAAAGGCAACGGGCCCACGCTCCCAGGAACACTGCACCCACAGGCAGGGAGATTCAAGCCAGGGCGACTGGGGTACCTGCTGGGATGGCACCAAGGCAGCAGAGCTATTCGGAAGCCCTTAGGGGTATCCGAATAGCTGTTCTGCCCAGTAACTACCCGGCGGAGGCCCTAAGTCAAGAAGACCTGACGAATCTCCAAGAGCTCATAATGGACGGAGTGTTCAGGGGATGTGGGCATGCCCTAGTTTTTTGCGGGGTATATTTCCGAGCAGGGCTGCTCCTCGTGGACTGCGAGGACGAAAAAACAGTTAAATGGCTCGTTGAAGTAATACCGACGCTTGAGGGGTGGACAGGGCCACAATTATGCACGAGACGCGGGGAGGAAATACCGCCAACGCATAATGTGACTATGTTCCTCCCCAGAATTGCGGAACGCCCAAAAGAGTTTGCGTTACGGCTCCTCGCCAACCAAAATGAGGGCCTCAGGACGCAGAGATGGCGCGTCATAAATTGTAGCGCAGAGGAAACAGGCCTACGTCTCGACGTAGGCATAAACGAGGAATCGTATCAAATCATACGCAGGAACGGGCTTAAGCTGCACTATAGGTACGGCCTGGTCCTAGTGAGACCCTGGAGGCAGAGGCAACCAGGGTAATAGTGTGCAGCCGGAAGACAAGGCGGAGGCAGAGGGCACCGACAGAGGCGAGCTGTCGGACGAAAACATGACGGACGCGAGCACCGATACCATCAGAGCTCGCGAGACCACAAACCCTCCCACCGCAGCAAGCAAGGACAAAACCGTGCAGCCTGGGGATGAAAAGGAAATCCCCACCACACAAGAGCTCATCGAGGGCCTCGACCTCCAGGAGCTGGAGCTGAATAGGCGGGACGAAAGCGAGAGCGGATTATCGGATGAAGATGATCTGATGAGGCTGGCCGGGCCAAAATGACCGGCACAAGCATAAAAATAGCCCAGATCAACCTCCATCACGCCATTGCAGCCTCGGCTGTACTGGTGAGGAGGTTCGCCTCGGATGATCTGGGCATCGCCCTCATACAAGAACCTTGGGCTTACAAGGGACAGGTGAGGGGCCTTAATGTAAGTAATAACAAAGTTATTTGGGATCTCTCACAGCAGAGACCAAGAGCATGTGTAATGCTTAAGTCAAACATTAACTATTTTTGCATTACAGAATTTTTAAGCCGGGATCTGGTGGCGGTGCAGATCGAGGCAAAGGTGAATGGAGACAACACCAGCATTGTGCTGGCCGCAGCCTACTTCCCGGGGGACGACAGCACAGTCCCTCCAGTTAACGTGCAGAAGCTAGTGGAACACTGCAGAAGAGCGAAACTTCCGTTGGTCATAGGAAGCGATGCTAACTCCCACAACACGGAGTGGGGCAGCAATGATACCAACCAAAGGGGTGAGTATTTACTAGAATATATAGTCAGCAACGATTTGAATATATATAACGTCGGGAGCAAACCGACGTTTGTCACGAGAGTCAGGGCAGAGGTCCTAGATGTAACACTTGGCAACAACCTAACTGAGAATATGATCTCGAAATGGAGAGTCTCAGAAGAACCCTCCCTATCGGATCATAGGATCATAAGGTTTGAGCTGGGTGCTGTATCGGGGCAATACAGCCCTAAAAGAAATCCCAGGAAAACAGACTGGGGCAGCTATAAAAGTATCATAGAGGCTAACGCGGATAGTCTCAGAAATAAGAGCAGAAGCACTAACTGTACTGAGTTAGAGGGCAGGGTAGATAGGGCAAATCAGATAATGATAGATGCCTACAACTCCAGTTGCCGAGTCTCCTTAGTTAAGGGTAAGAAGGCAACCCCCTGGTGGTCGCATGACCTGACACTACTAAGGAAGAAAGTCAGGAAACTCTTTAACGGGGCAAGAAGAACCGGCAACTGGGAGGAATACACTCAGAATCTAACAAAGTACAATAAAGAGATAAGGAAAGCTAAAAGGGAAAGTTTCAGAAATTTCTGCGAGGGAATTTCTAGCACACCTGCAGCGGCAAGGCTCCACAAGGCCCTAGCCAAAGAGCAGAGGGAGATTAACTTAGCGATTAGGCTTCCAGACGGTACCTATACCGGAACGGTGGAGGAGCGAGCGAGATCCCTGCTACACACGCATTTTCCGGGTGCCTCTCCGCAAGTACCGGAACCTGTGTTCCCCAGAGTGAAACCAACCCCATCAGACTGGCAACTGGCCAACTCCCTCTTCAGTGAGGCCAGAGTCAGATGGGCAGTGGAATCATTTGAGAAATACAAATCTCCGGGGGTGGATGGCATCTACCCGGTGCTAATGCAGCAAGGGACACAGATCATCCCACATCTGGCCAGGATCATGAGAGATAGTCTGGCACTGGGATACATACCCATGATGTGGAGAAGAGCAAAAGTGGTTTTCATACCAAAAGTAGGAAAAAAGGACTATTCGCAGGCAAAGTCCTTCAGACCAATAAGTCTAACTTCCTTTGTCTTGAAGGCAATGGAAAAGATATTGGACCAAGAAATCAGGTCGAACGCCCTCAAGAGCTGGCCCTTACATCATAGCCAGCATGCGTACAGAGCGGGTAGGTCCACGGACACAGCTCTGTACCAATTAACATCTGAAATACAGAGGGCATTCGAAACAGAGGAAACAGTGATTTGCGCTTTCCTTGACATTGAGGGTGCCTTTGACAACACATCTCATGAAAGCGTAAATATAGCACTGCAGAGAAGAGGAATTCAGATGCCTATCCAGAGATGGATTGACAATCTACTCCGCACAAGAATCGCTGAAGTCCATGTAGGCAACAGCGCAGTTAAGGTTAATACCACGAGGGGGTGCCCTCAAGGAGGTGTTCTATCACCCCTTCTGTGGAGCCTAGTAGTGGACGAACTCCTGCAAAAGCTATCTGACAGTGGCATAAGATGCCAGGGATACGCTGACGACATCGTCATAATTGCAAGGGGTAAGTTCGAGAGTACGCTCTGTGACATAATACAGAGAGCACTGAATATTACGAAGGGATGGTGTGCCAGTGTGGGGCTGAACATCAACCCATCTAAAACGACCATCATCCCTTTCACCAGAAGAAGGGCCCTACCGGCCCTGAGAGCAATTACAATAAATGGCGTGGCACTAGAACAGGGAACCGCGGTGAAATACTTGGGGGTCACTTTTGACACCAAGCTCCTATGGAAACAGCACTTCGACTCCATGAGAGCTAAGGCCACGAGGTCCATCATGATATGCAAACGTCTAGCAGGCAAATCATGGGGCTGTAGCCCGCATGTGCTAAGATGGATGTATACCATGATAGTAAAACCTATGATAACATACGGTTCGATAGCCTGGGCATCGAAAACAACTCGGGCGACGACGAGGCAAGCGCTGTCAAAACTTCAGCGACTGGCATGTGTATGCATCACGGGAGCTATGCGCACATGCCCTACAGCAGCGCTGGAGGCTATCCTTGATCTGACCCCGCTGCATATATCAATAGAGCAGTCAGCCAAGAGAACCCTCCTGAATATTGCTAAGGAGGGCTCGGGCATAGGTAAAGTTATATCGTCCCTGAACATGGAGGAATTGAGAGAGAAGATCCCAATCTCTCAACTCCCGAGGAATGATATCCTCAGGCAGATAGTCTATGAGAGAAGGTACAAAGTAGAATTGGGAGACAAGGGTACGTGGGAGGAAAGCAGAATTGTGTACATTCATCAGCTAAATAAAATAGTATGGTACACAGATGGCTCGAAGACGCCAGAGGGGATTGGATCTGGAGTCATTGGACCAAGAGCCAAGATATCAACGCCTCTGGGAGCACACCCGAGCATTTTTCAAGCGGAAGTGTTCGCTATAAGCCAGTGTGCTGACCTGAACCTTCAGCGCGAATACTCCACGAAACAATTGCCATACTCAGTGACAGTCAGGCCGCCCTAAAGGCGATTTCGGCGTCTGAAATAAAATCAGCACTAGTACTTGAGTGCGTTGAAAAGCTAAATCGACTAGGAGCACACAACAAACTGTTGTTGGCCTGGGTTCCTGGCCACCGGGGAGTGGATGGCAATGAGCAAGCGGACAGCCTGGCAAAGGAGGCAGCAATGACACGACCTATTGGTCCTGAGCCGTTCCTGCCAGTAGGCCTGCAGGAAATCAGAGGGCATCTACTATTAGAAGAAAGGGATAAGAGGGAAGAACACTGGCGCAATATGCCAGGCTTGAGGCAATCTAAGTTACTGCTGGGGGGCTACAACACAACTCGATATAGAGCATTAATGGGTCTGTCGAAAGATAACCTGAGGATCCTAACAGCTATTCTTACAGGGCACTGCAGACTGAACAGCCACATGCAGAAGCTGGGCATCCTATCGAACAACACATGCCGATTTTGTGATCGATCAGCGGAGACGGCGGAAACATATACTCCTGGAATGTGACGCAATCTCAAGACGTAGGGCTAAGTTTTTGGGCTCACCATGGCCAGAGCACTCTCACATCAAATCCCTCAAGCCAGGTGAACTGCTAGGGTTCATCAGAGAAGTCGGCTTGGATGAGGTGCTGTGAAGCAGTTGAGGGCACAATAGACCATGGTCGCAGTGCGATCCTCAATTAATTATCTATCTATCTATCTAAGGTTTGATTCAGTATGTTATCAACAGCGCAAATATTTCTGAGCATTGGCCTGATTTGCATGAGCATTCTAACTGTTGAGCGCTAATATTATTTGAAAATTGATACTCGATTAAAGCATGCATACAAAAACTGCATTATGAAAAGTAACGATCAAATAGCCATCATTATATTTATACAAATACTGCATATAAATAATGGGTTTCTGGGCCTTTGTGAAAAAAATTTTGTTCCGAATAAATTTTGGAAAAAAAATCTAGTCTGGGGGGCGGCCGGCGACGGCGACAAACATCCCAAGGGTTGCTCCTTGTGGAAGATTAAATGCTGTTAATGTCATTATCAATGCTGTGTATTTGCCTTAAAATGTTATACCACTTTTTACTATGCCATCTCTATGATAACTTGTAATCGATGTTTGTAAAAATAAATCGTTGATACCCTGGGGTTTTTTGCCATCGCTTTGTTCAAGTTGATATAAATACGTGCAACCGGCAAAAAAGTCACGTTAGGTCACGCGCACAAATCGACATGTAAAAAACACCAGGAAATAAACTTGCTAAGTCTAAAAGCCTGTTCATCCTGTGTGTCGATAGCGTGATACGCTTTATTTCCTGTTTTTACAAGTTTCACGGTTGCAATAAAATTACATTTGCAAGTACCATTCCGCCGGCAATAGCGTGCCATTTAAATTTGCCATTTGAGGTTATGGTGAAATGCCATGCCACCACTTTACACTACAAAGTGGCAGTATTAGAATTTCAACAAGTGTCTGCAAAATATGATACCACGATCGCCCCACGCCGGAGTAAACGTAATCAAGCAAATAATTCTGTTGCCCACCACTTTTCCATCATCCCGCTTAGCGAAGATCACCGCCAGTCTGCTAAGCCACATCGAGTGCTCCTTCATGAGTGTGTCGTCAAAAGGCGAAACAGCCAAAGGCCGACAAAGGTACACCAATAGCTAGAACTCTGTCGTTAGAAGAAATGCCATTTGTTACACAATAGTCTAGTGTTTCGCCGTCCACTGGCCAGCCAGCTATCAGTCAGGCCACCAGCACCATACAGTTAACTACTGCGCCACCATGTAGTCAAGCGCCAGCTATTATGCCTATTTTCGCCGTTGCAAGAAATCAGTACTCCACCAATTACTAGCACACAACTATTGGTACTTTACTGACACTGCTTCATCATCTGGTGTGCCATTCAACATTCCAATTACCAGTGCCGCCATCTTCTAGCGCTCCGCCATCTGTCATCATGCCACTCGCCATTGGAACGACAACTTCCTCATCGTCTATCGCTCCGCCTTTTGGTGACCTACTGACAGTACGCCAGCATCATATGCTTTACCATTGAATACTACATTCAGCCAACGTTCAGCAGTACACAACCATGCCAATGAATGTCCACTAGCCACTAACCTACAAAGTGAATACATACAACCGAACCCACCAGGTAAGCGAGTTTATAATCAAATCCTTGTACATGCCAATTTAATTTCTAGCAGCGCCGCCTCAGTGGGCTCACTCTGCTAACGTCGACTTCGCCAGCTTAGAACATGGCATTTCCCATGCTACAGCCACAACTTCAACCAACTATTCAGTTTCGTCACAGTTGAACGTACTCTACCAAATGCAACAACAAATAAGCAAATTGGAGATGCAACTGTAAAAATGCACATGCCAGAATATGCGAAACAGAACGCCAACGTTTCGCATTGGTACGACACCGTCAAGGCCGCCATTATCATCGATCACCCTACCCACGTATATTTATTCCCATGCAAATGGTATCAAGCCAACCGTACCGCAGCCTCAAGTTAACGCAGTCGGCGATACGAACGCGCCTGTGTAATAATTTTGTCTGCTCAGTCAATGAATATTCAGCCTTAGGTATGCCAATCATAGTAGTCAGGCTGCAACCATTGATAGACAACCATACGTAAATACTTCTGCCAGCCTTCGTAACGTGCAGCGCCGCAGCCTACATGCCACACAGTTATAATGCCCCTACAACAACATCAGTTGATTCCCCAAACTAATTTCGAAGTAACTTATTACTATGCCAAACCGGCGCATCAACGCATACATCAACAGCGACGTCGGGAATTAACCTTCCCCTACGACGGTGCAGTTTTACCTAGGAAGTTGCCTTGACCTACCACATTCTCGGCGCTGCCAGAAGACTGGCCAGTATTCTACGCATCTTATGTTGAGTTACTTCTGTATACAATTATAACTTTGAAAATAATCAGAGATTAAATAAATGCTTGAAAGGGAGGCGAAAGATACGGTTAAATCTTTGTTATTCACCCTGTAATGTAGGCGCGGTAATTGAACAACTACGTTCAGATACGGCCGTCCAGAACATAGTACGTATAGCCAAAATCAGAGAAGTGCGTGTCGAATGCATGCCAAGCATTTCTGAGACTGCCATCCACAAGTTAATACCCTTGCAACAGCCGCTAGAAATCTTACCGTCTTTCAATCGGTGAAGAAAAACATTAACAAATCTGACATTACAGAAGAGATATGATAATAAATTGCCCTTATCAAACGTTTAGATTGGCTAGGTATTCAGTAGTGATTCAACCATATCCTACAATCGTAATTCAGCGAATGGCTTCTGAATCGCAAAGTTTGTCAAATGATCCAGGACCATGATAGTCTGGAAACCGAAACGTCGTCCGGTTCTGCATGCAACTAAAGATCAGGTGTCATTTAAATGTTTAATATGTCAGGGTCAACACCGTCATGTCGATGTCGTCGCTGCCTTCCTCGATGCCGAAGTGTCGGAAAGGTGGAAGACAGTCAAACGTCTGCGTTTATGTTTTAGTTCCTGATCACCAGGGCCACCGCACTGCTGCTGCCGTACGTCAAATATGCCACTGGTGGACGCATGACCAAAAATATCTGAAATATAATGCTTACATGATGGTGCATACAAGTCGCGGGCTGGCCACCATTGATTCGCTCCAGCGTCAAGCACCAATACACGCTAAGTTGTCCTAGTTGCTCTCTGAACACATGCTTCAAGTGAATTTGTTCGTGCGAGTAGCTGACACCGCTCACCCTGTATGCGACCAAATAAGTAGCGCTGAACTGTTTATCAGCCTTCTAGACGCAAGGATCGTCAATTACAATGAGGGACTTGTCCTCCATGTGACCAAGAACTTAAGGACTTAAACGTCAGGAGCGTCAAGTGGAATTACATGGTCGGAGGACCTCGCAGCAGCACAAATTAGCGAAGTAGCGGTGATGTCACCAACGTTTCCATTATGCAGGTATTAGGATGATGAGAAGCCGTCATACTCTTAGGATGTCCATGGTATCGACAATTTGATGTCTACCAATGCAAACCCTCAGTCAGAGGGACATCTAGCGATAAGCCGTCAGATATCAGGGAAAGATGCCAGATTCAGCCCTCATACGAAAATGTAACACCAGATGTTTTACATGGGCGCAGACCACTGCCACTTGGGTCTACCTACCTCAACCTGTATAATTGATAGAGGCGTAGCCGGTCGCCAGGGCGCTTTCGCGACCATGACGGCAACTAGGTGTCTGCATCTCGGACCATCGAAGAACGTTCCACCAGGCAAAAGCCATCTTAAGCCTAACATATAAGTACTTCGCGATCGTCAGATCGACGACAATTATAGAAGAATATTAATCAATATAGAATCATTTGGGAGAGTGAAAGCCTGCTGCCCTCCAATCGTAAGTGCTGCCGCGACATACGAGCCCCAAGACCTTCTCACGATCAACTACGATCAAGTCAATGCGGCGTTTCCAACAGGATTGCCACCTCTGAGCTCAATAGAACGACAACGTACGCGCAAGACCCTACCGGCATGCGCTTTCAGCGCCTTGTGGGCAACCATCGAGAGGAAGATCGCGCGCTGATGCCGAGAGTTCGGGAGGCAGTATACGCAATCATTCCAATTATGCTGAAAAAGAGGGTATGCGCGCAAACTGCAACCCTCGCGAGCTATTTTCTTCGGTGTCGCAAAGCAGCCAAGGACATGGTATCTTCCACATTTCGCCGTGACGTAAATACCTCATAGCCGGGCAACTCTAGATTTGTATTCGACGCAGCAGCATACTTCTCATGGAGTATCGTTAAATTCAAAATTGATGAAACGGCCCCAAGCAGATATCGACCACAGTCTTTATTTCATTTTAGAGAAAAAAGGCGTGCACCGATGGCTGTGCTGTGCTGATATTCAAGAGCATGTTAACCACCAAGTCGTGTCATCTTCTGGTCCAGAGAGATAGATGCGCGCCAAGGTTTATTGTGGCGCCATGGCACCGACCAGCAGCCGCCAGACGTGTTTGAGATGACAGCGATGACATTTGTGCTGCACTGCTCACCTTAGCCTCGGCCAATTACTGTCACGGTGATGGACGACCAAAGCCATACCAGCATGACCCACGGCCAGTCCGCAGCCATAACGAGACTACCACTATGTTGGTATGACTATCGTCGATAATTTGTCTCCACGCGTCGAGATCCGTGCAGAGATTTCCAAGCAGGTTTGCGACATTCATTCAGATGCGGGTTTCAGTTGCGAAGTTATAGGCGTCGAACTACTTAGAAGTTGCCAACGGCATTAGCGCGTGGTGCGAGTTCAGACCGCTTGCCTATTACCTCAAGGAAGCTATGGAGTCGGCAAGGTGTTAGGAATGCATTATGGACAGCCATCAGTGACCACTATTATCGTATCGTACTGGACGTTCCATGGAGTCGATCAATACAGTAATCCGGAAGTGGAACAGTGGTGGCTAGCAAAGAGATGCTGCTAAGTATCGCTTATGGTCGCATACTTCGATCCTTGGGGTTGCTCTTGCTGCCACCTCACATCACAGCCAAGTTGCTGATGCGCGAACTCGGAAGACCGGCAAGTTAGTGATGGGATGAAGCCAGACCTGGCGGATTCGTAAGTGATACGCCATGTGGCACAAGTTTAGAATACAACTCTCGATACGTCACGGAGCTCCACAGTTACCCGTCACTATATTCCGACTAGGCGACCAAAATCACTGCAACTGCACATATTGTCGACGCCAGCGAAGACGCGTTTGGAGCTGTAGCTTTCTGGAGGTCGCAAAGCACAGATAACACAATCGAGTTAGCCTCGTGTATGCCAAGACGAGGAAGGCACCACTCAGGGCCCTTAGCATACCCAGATTGGAGCTGCAAGCTGCCGTTTTCAGGGTCGCGAATGCTGACAACGATAACTGAGGAGCATACAGTGCAGTCACCCAACGAATTCTATGGAGCGACTCGAAACTGTACTTAAATGGATGCCAGTAAACATTGTCGGTTATAAGCCCTTTGTAGCCCACAGAATAGCAGAAATTCTTAACGTAACCACGCCATCGATGGAGATGTGTCCAACGAAAGATAACGTAGCTGACGATGCTACTCGAGTGAAAATGTAAGCATGGACCCATCGTCCGTGGTTACGGGGCCGTCGTTCCTTTACCGTCGGAGGAAAACGTGGCCCATCAACGACGCACCTATTGAGAATATCGAAGAAAGCGAAGAGCTTCGCCCGAAATACGTTTTGTTAAGCGCAACAGAAAGCGCATTTGAATTCGCGAGATTTCATCATTCTTAAAGCTGAAAAGGGTTGCCGCCTGGGTGCTACGCTTTGTGCGCCAATTGCAGATCTCGACCAGAATAAGCTGAACGACGAACCTGCATACGGACTGACTGCTACGGAACTCGACGAGGCCGAATGTCTATTGTGTTGCCATGCCAGCGAGAGGCGTTTTCGCCGAATTAGGTCGATTAAAGAAAGGGTTGAATGTGACGGTGGATAGTCGTTGTACAAACTGTCACGATTTTAGACTGTGACCAGCTCCTTCGAGTTGCGGCCGCTATCAGATGCAGTCAGTTGGCTTTCTTATGAAGCAAGGCGTCCATCATTTTACGCCTACATCATGCATTAACGAAACTCGTAGTCACCCACGAGCACGAGAAAATGATGCACCAGAACACGGAGGCAGCTATCTGCATGAATTCGTCAGAAGTATTGGGTGCCTAACTTAAGGAGGATCATCGTAGAGTAATAGCCAACTGTAACGTTTGTAAATTGAAAAGGGCCAGACCAATTGTGCAAATATTGGGTTTGCTGCCGGAGAATCTGAGTGACGCCATACGTGCGGCGTTCACTTACACGGGATTAGATTATTTATGGGCCGTGTGAGTGTGACGTCGCGTCGAAGAACAGAGAAGCGATGGGTAGCTTTATTTACATGCTTGACTGTACGTGCTATCATCTGGAATTGCTTAAGATCTTTCAACTGACGCGTGATATTGGCCATTAAGGAACTGTATGAACCGGAGAGGGAGTGCCCAGCAGAATAAGATCGGATAATGGCAAAAAATTTCATAGGAATTGCTGGTGAGGTTGAACGTTTCTCAGATGTGTTTGACTGTTGCGCTTGCTGGTGAGTTGACATCGAAAGGCGTTGAGCGGGTCCTTAATTGCCCGAGAATCCCTCTGAGGGCGGCGTATATGGGAACGCATAGTACAATGCGTGAAGAAGGTGTTACGACACACAATGCAAGAGGTGAAAGCCTAAAGAGCACACAATTCTATAGTCTGTTGGTGGAAGCTGAAAACGTGGTAAATTCGCGTCCGCTTACACACTTGCCAGTAGGCCTGAACAAGAAGAGCCTTTAACACCGAATCATTTTTTACTGGGGATCGCAAACACAGCACAAACACGAGGTGCTGTCGAACCGGATCAAAAGCTTTGCTCACATTACGTGACAATGGCGAGTTGCTAGACAATTAC
>JARSSU010025196.1:0-39588 GCA_029619165.1 Eurosta solidaginis
CAAACATCCAAACATCCAATACAGCTTAACATCCAAACTTCCCATTTATAATATATCTATTAGATATCATGAGATATCCCTGAAAAAGTCGCTTTGATTGGAGCTATATGTATATAGTAAGTACTCTACCTATCCCATACAACCGATCGTTCAGATAGAAAGATTTTTCGCCATTTCTCCCTTAGTTTCCAATATAAAAACGTCAACTTGGTGATATTTATTCTAATATATCATAGAATATTTCCTGTAAAAATCATTTCGATCGGAGCTATATATAATATAATCCCATACAACCGATCGTTCAGATAAGGGGTTTTTTGCCATTTTTTTATATTTATCTTAAAATCGTTTAGGTATGTACATCTGTTCACTATATATCTTTTATCTTATACAGCGCATTATTTGGAGATTACGAATGGGATAAGATTATTGTTCAGCCCCATTCATGAAAGGTATGAAGTCTTCGGCACAGCCGAAGACAGTCCCGTGCTTACTTGTTTTTCTTGCTCACACTGATATATCATTTATGCAACACACATTCAATCTAAAACGCTGAATATTGCACAGTGGTAGATTTGGGATACATAGTGGTAAGAAGTTCATTAAATGAAGCAGTAGTATTTACTTTTTATTCATAATAGATACTTGAGTAAGCTGGAAATCGATTAACTTTAACTGAGACCTATGCAACTTGCTGCTTATAGATATAATAGCTATATCACTTATTGAAACTGGAGTCTTAGATTTAGCATAAGCACACAAAACATGCTCGATTGTTTCCATATCTAATCCACACTTCCTACATCTGCTATCATTGATCAGGCCTTATTTAAAAGCATGTGACTTTATAGGACGGCGTCTTTTCATGATACCGTCATGGGTTAACAGACCTCTCTTTTTAATGATAAGACTAACTTTGTTAGTCTAAAGTTGTAAGACTTACACATGATCTTCGACACTTTACAACACGACGCTTGAGTCCACGCCTTTCCCGCTTGGGCGATCATGTGGAACTCATGCTTCTTTTAATCTCGCCCTATCTGAATGCGACGTCTACGAAGCTAGCTGTAGGGATGCGCTCTTTTTAGCTAGTTCATCCGCTTTTTCAATCCCATCTATTCCCATATGCTCTGGAACCCAGTATACATGTATGTATGTAACGCTCTTGTATATGTTGTAGTTTTCGATATGACTGCCTTAATTGCTGCTTGGCTGTCAATATTGTAGTGAATTTCGGGAAATTCCGCTTATTTTAAACCTTCTGCTGACGTTCGAATCGCTGAACTGTCGAATATATAACTCCAATATTCAGTATTGCAAAGTGATCTATATTTACACTACTTTGGGAGTAGGACTTCACAATTATACTTTTTTGCGCTGATTTTATACTCTCTGTTGCCTCGTTCGCACATTTCTCCTAAGGTATAGAAGTTTAACGAAGATGAAATAGTTATATTGCATACTTGGTTATTTAGCTATATGCGTGTGAATGTGTGAGTAACAACTTCTTCTCTTAGCTCATGACCACATATGTGTTTGTGAGATAGTTTCTTTGCTTTAGGCTGCTGGTTATGTGTGTGGAATATTTTTCGTTGCCTTGTACATAATTGTGGCTGCTTGTCGTTGCTTCGCCACAATATAAAAGCGGCAGCGGCTGTAGTTTAAGCTATTTTCTTCCAGTGTTTCTACTTCCTTGGTTACAGCTACTACTTCTAAGAGGCCAAACGGTAGGGGAGTGGCACGAAACAATGAGTATGAGATACTGCAATATGGATGGTAGCCATAATGGTTTATGTTTGTAAAAAAAGTAGCTCCAGCAACTTCTCCGTCGTAGCTGCTTTATTTTTCAACATACACATACATGGTTCATGGGTGAGTGGCTATAGGGCGGGCAATTAACGATCGAATATTTGCCCATTATATCCGTAGCTGAAATCTAAAATCTCAATTACCGTCGATTAGAATTCAATTAGCTGCCGTTGGGCGGATACTTATCCACAGTCATCGGCTCGATAGAGGTGCAAAGTCTAAACCGCATTGTTGGATGTGATATGTCGATTGTCTTGCTTATGTCCTGAATCGCTTGGATGTGTGATCCGAATGGATAGGTGACCGAAGTATCTGTGTTTTAATGGGTAAAATTGTAGCTGAAAATGTCTTTTACTATTAAGAGGAAACGATTAAGTGAAAAAAGTGTTAATACGTGTTGAATAATTTTTTTGGATTTCACTATTTCATAGAACAAGGAATTCTCCACCAGATCAGCTTTACTGCTTATGTTGCGAGTTAATTTTGTCTTGATATTATCCATCTTTCGCCTAATTTGAATGCTAAAATGGCGTTGCTTTCTTGCGAAGTGAGATGAGCTCAAGGAGTTTCTTATCACAATGCTTAAATTTTATTTTTACAGCTTCTTCAAATCATTTGCCAACTTTGAAAATCCTTATGAAGAGAAGGTTTGAAGTAATAAAATTAATTAATTTCGAAATAGTCGGGTCAGTGTCTTAAGGTGTGTAACATGGCGTTTCAACAAGTCGACCCCATATCACGGTATAACGATAGCAAAAAACAATTTTATAAGTATGGGCTGTTCTCTAGACATTTAAAATATTTCTTATCTAAGATTCCTAGATTTAAGGTTGCTCATTTTTTTATTTTTTATTTAACTCAGATACCAAAATAAGGTCCACGAACCATTGCACTACAATCAATGACGCTCAAACGTAAAATTTAGAATACATTTCGCGATAACCGATGCACGATAGCCTATATGTCTCATTTCTCCCGTTTTGGATTTTGGTACTGAGACTGTGACTGTGTTGGTGAGTGATCGTAGTAGTAGTGATTTAGTCGTTGATCAACGAGCAACGAAGCAATATGAATGCAAGCTAGTTCGCTGTGCTAACTGGCGGCAGTTGGTAACATCAACAGGGTTTTTACATCATTTTGTACCTGATCCTTTAATCGAATTTGGAGACGCACTCATCATCTGCTTCCATAGGTAGGTTCCTGTGAGAATAATTTCGTGGCTGGGACACTACCTCTCCTTCGCATAATATTTTAGCCCTAACATGCGCTCTGTTTTAGTTTTACCTTACACAATTTTAATGAGGTTAACCTCTACACCACTGCTTCGTAGGTTTAGAAGAGTCAGCCAGAACAATATGGTAGTTGTAATCGCCAATTCCTGGTAGGCGCGCAGCTTTAGGATGCCAGTCTAATTTTTGGCAACTATCACCACGTAATGGAATTAGATCTCGTTAATTTTTCCTCATAATTTTTTATTTTTTAACTAAAAAATAACACAATTTACACTGTACCCTTTGCCACATATGCACATTTGCCAGGATTTTCACCGATCATCCAAATGACGACTCACGAATAGTTACCGTGTCAATTTAAGCAAAACGACAGCGGATACTTTCACAACCGCATGACACTCATTGACAGTAGGAGCCAGGCAAATAAGATGAAAACGAATAGTCGCTTGGGAAAGCGCAAATGGTAAACATATATATATGCACACATATTTACATATGTATATAGTGTATGGGTATAAAGAACTGTATTTCTCCCCAACTGAAGAAGGTGGCATTTTTATTATGTAATACAGGCGTTTGGACAGTCATAGAAAGTTTTGAAGGCGAGCGTATTTAAAAGAAGTGTTTAGTTATTTTCACCATATTTCTCATCACGGTTTCACACTCACATTCACCATGAACGTAAAACGTGCTAGCAAACGCTTGGTCCAAAAATCGTTGCCAAAGTGAATAAGCGTCATCGTCAGTGGTGCTGTGCTTAGCTGTCTACTCTTCAACACATGCGGATCCGTCTGTCAAATGAGAGGTGGGCCACACGTTAACTAAGTGTGTGTGTTTGTGTGTGTGATGCACAGGTGTGTCTGCTATAGTCGTAGATGCTCACATTTGGTATTAGCTTACAGTAGATAGGAAGTTGTTGTTTCCTGCACACCCGTTGTCCGCAACATTTACCGCTAACTTGATCAGCAGCAGAAGAATGGCAGAAGTAAGACAGTAGTATGTCCCTAGTATCATCAATCATATTTGCCAAGTTCACTTACTTTGACTCCCTGTGCTGCATTCTTGCCATGAGGGATGTGTTCTACTCCTTTTATCATTTTGATTTTTTTATGCTGCGCCATACATCGAAGTTATTCAGCAGGTTCGTTTTATTCGAAAAACTTCTTTTGGGCCTATGCTATAGATGTTATTAGTGTTGTTGCACCGGTGCCTATGGTGGTATGGCTTTTATGTGCGTCTTTGTCGATGATAGATGGTAACAGTTGTAACTATTACATTATTGTTTAAGGCAGGTACTAGCTCACGTAACGGACTGCTAGTTACCATTTTGTAGTACATATATTAGGGTGTTAGTCAGGGGTTTTGTTTACATAAGGAATAACTCTTAATGCTTGGCTTTATATTTTAATTAATTAATTTTGCACTTTTATTTTTTAAACCTAAAATTATCTGGAGATCTATTTTTTTAAACAAAAAATAACCGATAAACCACATTGTTTATGCTCACAGTTAACTTAAATTAAAGGACTAATGATAAGCATAACGGGAGCCCTAAAACTACCCTCGACTGCAGCGTTGCTATGCCATTCTACAAATCTGGCCTGCAGACTTCATTGCCCAAAAATATCGCGTTAAGCCACTGCAACAAAGCTTAAAGGTAGTCTCGGGCAGCTGAGTGCAGGCCGTATGTCCATAGCAGTATAGCGCCATCTTTTAGCGGGAAAATGGAATATATGGTCCTTTGCCTGAGCTTTGGTAGAGTGTTTTAAGCCGCAAGTGAGACGGAAGGTTCGCACCAAGGTGCAGAAATATACAAGTGTATACCGTTCCAAATTGAAGGAAGTGGTGGAGGTCCGCCCTTTATTGTGTCCACTCAGCAATATGTAGATCCTTCTGGCTGTCAGATTATTGCAGAGTCTTGAAGGTGGAAATTATAGCCGTGAAGAAATCTAATTGGTAAAGTAATCTAATTGTAAAGTACTACTACCAAAGTAGTGTAAATATAGAACATTTGTTTTACTGATAATTTCAGCTATGTTTTCGATATTTCAGGGATTGGAATGATAATAGCAGCTGCAGAAAATCAGGAAATTACCACGCATAATGTAAGGCGCGATAACCTCCGAGAGATCTAAGGCCGAGCTTCTCTTCCAATTTGCGTGCGTCGATGCTCCTCTTGATTTTTCCGCTCTACAAATTGGCCGGACCGGACGGGACCTACATGTTTTTATGCCGACTCCGAACGGCATATCTGCAAGGCAGCATGAGTTGTCACTGAGAGCTTTTCATGGATGGCAGCAATACAATCGGAGAGCGCTGCCAGACACTGCCGCGGGCGACCCGCTTAGAAAAATTTTCTTCTAATTGAAAAATCTATTCTAAAAATCTTTGATGTTGCTTGTTGCCGGGAGTTGACTCCAGGGCATACGGTGTGATGCGAGCACGCTACCATCACACCACGGTGGCGCGCCGAAATTCAGCAAAATTCGTACACTAATTTATTTAGTTGATCTTAAAACTCACGTTTTTACAGTTGTGGGGGTGTAGCTCGCACACATTTTTAGGATGAACTAAAGCTGGTAGAGTCCGTAATATATTTAGAAAACTATGCACGTTGCAACATCCAGCGTCTGCTATTATAAGAGATGAGGATTTGAATAAAAAGAGTAATTAGTAATTATACTTCCCCTTTACATTGAACGAGGTTTGACTGTATTACATTCTGTAAGCTACACTTCTTTTCTCTATTAAAATGTGTGTCGATTTGGACCAGAGATGCAAATGGTGACACTTCTGTCCTTTCAGCTTGGGAAAGAAAAAAGGACGTTGTGTTTTCTGTGCACTTTCACCATCTAAGAGTATGAGAAATAGATCAACTGAACTGCGCCAAGAGTGTTGAACAGGGTATACTGCCCTCATTATTTTCAAGGAGGAAGAGCTAAAGTATTTCTGTACATCTTTCCCCATGCTAGATAATACACAATGTATTGGATAAAAAGTGTTAGCTTAGCTGTTTTTTCTGCTTCGAAAAAATTCAACATTTTCTGCAGAGCTACAGCTTATTTTAGAAAAAACTGTAAGTGGTTGCTTTACTACTCTACGCTGGCAGGATGATAAAACTGCGAAACCTTTTTTGTGTATCGGCTTAAGCAGGACATCTTCTGATGATCTGGGAAAAACGGTTTCTGCACCCGAAAAATTACAGGCCAATTAGTTCGATTTCTTTTCAACTCAAAACCCTAGCAAGACTAATAGGTATGTATACAGAATCAAATATGAATGGAGGTTATTCTCTTTTGCTTACATCAAAGGTCTATACTACATTGCATAGGGTAGCCACGAATATGGAGAAAGCCCTGGACCACCAGGAGTATACCCTGGCTATTTGCTGGACATTGCCGGAGCTTTCAACAATGTCTCGAAACGAGGAATCAAGGACAGTTCCAACTCAATTGAAGTCAATTCGGCCTTTACAAATTGGATGGTCTTCATGTTAAGCTGTGGAATTATCACGTCGCAATAGGGTCAATTCGAGGCACAAAATCTGAAAACAGAGGAACGCCGTTAGGTAGGGTTTTATGATCAACGCTGTGGACTTCGGTCATCAACTAATTGCTTAGGCGGTTCGACGGAGGACCAGTTAAGCTTACGGTACATGCAGATAACGTTTCAGTCATCACAAGTGACATATGTCTAACAACAATCAGTTCTCTGATGGATTAGGCAATTCGTGATGCTCATGCATGGGCATCGGGAGTCGGGTTAACCGCAAGCGCGGATAAAACTGATATAGTGTTATTTACTAGGACACATAAGGTCCCTAATTGCACATAGTCTTAGCTTGGAGGGGTTAATCTACAAGAAAGATATAGCGCAGATTATTTAGGAGTTATGCTAGATAGTAAGTTGTCGTGAAAACTTCATGTGGAAGAGAGAGCGAAGAAAGCTTCCGCGGCACTGTATGCATGCATAAGGATGTTAGGATGCACACGAGGCCTATTACACAAACTCTCCCATTGGGGTATTAACGGCACTCGAAGAACCCATACTTTACTATGGCTATATACACAAAAAAACTAGAGGGTGTATGCAGATAATCAATGAATAAAGTGAGCCCTAAGAACTATCCCGACCGACAGCAGTATTGCATGCTATACTAAACATTACGCCCGAAGATCCGATGGCCAAAAATATCGCGTTAGCAACTGCATCAAGGCTTAAGACCCCAGGGATATATGAATGCATGCCAGTGACCATAGCAATACGGCGCAATTACATATCTGGTAAACTGAATATGTGGTCCCGGGCCTGACCACATATATTCCTCGAAAGAGATCTTGAGGTCGCAATTGAGCCAGATGGTCGGCACCATGGTGCATAGATGTCAGAATATACCACACGTGTATACCGATGGTTTTCAATTAATGGAAGGGGTTGGGTCTGCTGTTTACTCATATCTCGGAAGAGATCTCACGATGGGCATACTAATTGGACACAGCCTTCTGGCGTCATATGCTATAAGTTAGACCTCATTGGTAATAGCAGATGTAGGAAGTGTAAGCTCCAGTAAGAAATGCTGAGCACCTTCTGTGTTCGTACCCTGCGCTCACCGGTCAAGCTCCAATGTAAGCGGCGACAAAGCGGGCAATCTCGAGGCAGCGATTAAGCTAGGTCCTAGAAAATTTCTAGTATTTGCCTAGAGGACGCTGTTATTCTATACTATATGTCTGGCACCGGATTGTGGGTTGCTCTTCAAAGAAATTCTGGTTACGCTATATACACATTCAGTCTATGTGAGTTCTTTATTGACCGGTCAGTTCAACCTAATCTACTCAATAAAACGAGCAACAAAAATATTAAAATAAGTGAAACTTTTTTTAGTGGGATGATAAGTGCACTGAAAAACTTAGAATGATTGTGACTGTCCGAAACAAACATCATCATCATTCATCATTTATTGGCGCTTAACCACCAAGCGATTTTGGCCGTTTCGTAACATGTCTCCAGCTATTCCTGTTTTAGCGATATCTGACACCAATTTGTAGACAAGAGTTATTCTCCATTTGATTTCTAAGCTGACATTGTTTTTGCTGCTACTGCTCGTTCCCAAATAGATGAAATACTTCACAGCGAGCGAATGCGCCGATCTTGGATTAAGCAAGTACTTCGTCTTGTCTCTATTTACCGCAAGATCCAATTTTTTTGGTTCTTTATCTAATGCCGACAAGGCAGAACTCACAGCGCGCTTTGTTCAGGCAACAATATCAATATCATAAAACTCAAATATTCCGGAGCTTTTCACGCAGTAAAAACATTTCTGTTGACCCCATGAAAGCAGAGTTCAGACGAAACTTTAGGAGAATGTAAGGTGGGATAGTCTGATAAAGCAAGACATTGTGGGAAAAACTGATTTTTGTGACCCTTGACCATTGATTACCTAAAAATTCAATTCTTCCCCAGTAGCGGCTGAGCATAGACATATGGCATACGATAACGGTACTTACTCCGCACCTAATATTTTGCTTATTAAAACTTAAATAACATCTGGTTGTCATTTGTTGTTTATTAGCAATTCCTTTATTTATTAAACTGAAAAGCAAACAAAACAATTGCTAACAAAATATTAATTAATTGTGTCGTGTAAATAAAAATAAGCAAACGTTGTTTCTTCAAGTTAAAAGAGAATGGTGTGAAAAACAACTTCGAAATTAAAGCTAAATCTATTTAAAGCACTTGCTAAGTTTTTATACTCAGCGTGCTTTGCACACACATTATATTTATTAACTTTGATTGGATAACGGTTGGTTGTACAGGTATAACGGAATCGAGATATATATAGACTCCATATATCAAAATCATCAGTATCGAACAAAAATTTGATTGAGCCTTGTCCGTCCGTCGGTCCGTCCGTCTGCCCGTCTGCCCGTTAATACGATAATTTGAGTAAATATTGAGATATCTTCACCAAATTTGGTACACGAGCATATCTGGACACAGAAAAGATTGGTATTGAAAATGAGCGAAATCGGATGATAACCACGCCCACTTTTTATATATATAACATTATGGAAAACACAAAAAAACCTGATTATTTAGTAAATAATACACCTAGGATGTTGAAATTTGACGTGTGGACTGATATTGAGAGTCTTGATAAAAATTTTAAAAACATTTTTAAAATGGGCGTGGCACCGCCCACTTGTGATAAAATCAAATTAACAAATATTATTAATCATAAATAAGCAAGTAGGGAGGGCCAAGTTCGGGTGTAACGGAACATTACATACTCAGCCGAGAGCTTTGGAGACAACATAAGGGAAAATCACCATGTAGGAAAATGAACCTAGGGTAACCCTGGAATGTGTTTGTATGACATGGGTATCGAGTGGAAGATATTAAAGAGTATTTTAAAAGGGACCGGGCCATAGCTCTATAGGTGGACGCCTTTTCGAGATATCGCCATAAAGGTGGACCAGGGGTGACCCTATAATGTGTTTGTACGATATGGGTAACAAATTAAAGGTATTAGTGAGGGGTTCAGAAAGGAGTGGCCCTTAGTTGTATACGTGAAGGCGTTTCGAGATATCGACAAAAATGTGGGCCAGAGTGAACCAGAACATCATCTGTAGTGTACGGCTAATCTAATCTAATCTAATCTAATATATATTATAAATGGGAAAGTTTGGATGTTTGGATGTTTGTATGTCCAGACGTTTGGCTTTGTGCCTCAATAACGCCAGAACGGCTACACGTATTTTGACTAAATTTGGGACGCAGACAATAGTCTACTAGAAAAATTTTTTTCGAACGCGAAAAGGGGTGTAGGGGTCCCACGACCCTCCGAAGAACTACTTTTTAATAATTTTTACACATTATACTTTTACCTTTACTGGCCTTCACCAATATTACAACTCAATAGGTCAAATAAGTCGAGGGTTACAAAATGAGCAGTGACACCCTCCGTCCCCCCTCCCACCCTTCTCACACCTCTGGTGTAAAATCTATAAATTGTTATAACTCAATATAAATGTTCTCCTAAATCAATAATTTTTGGAATCTGGCACAGATCGAGATCTAAACAGTTTTGGAAAAACGATGGGTGGTGCTCTCCGTCTCCTCCCGCCATCCGCCCTCCATCAATTGTTTTGATTAGCACGCTTTTATTAGCTTTACCTGTATGTTTTCTTTGTAACTCTTCATTCGCTCCAACGCGTCTGCTGCCTTATTAACACGGTTTTATAGTTAGCTTCACCTTATTTGTAATCCCGTTAGGATCATATCGAGACCTTCCGGGATCATTTCTGGATGGTTTTCGGGATCCCGCCGGAGTCATTTCGGGACTTTTTTCGGAAATATTTCGGGATCATTTTGAGACTCTTTTCGTAGTATAGTTTTCGGGATCCGTCCGGGATCCCGTCGGGGTTATTTTGGGGACATTTTCGGGACTATCCCGTGATCATTTCGGGACTATTTCGCGATCATTTGGGAACCCTTCCGGCATCATTTCTGGATGGGTTTCAGGATCCGTCCGGAATCCCGTCGGGTATATTCGGGATTATTTGAGTACCTTTGAGAGATAAAGTCTTGATGGTTTCCGGGATCATTATGGGACTATTTTCGGAGTCATTTTGGGCCCCTTCTGGCATGATTTCCTGTCGGGGCCATTTCGGGGCTATTTTGGGATCATTTGGGGTAGCTTCCGGCATCATTTCTGGATGGTCTTCGGGATCCGTTCGGGATCCGGACGGGGTCATTTCGGGACTATTTCGGGATCATTTTTGGTACTTTCTGGCATCATTTCTATAATGGGGATAATATTCGGGATTATTTGAGTACCTTTGAGAGATAAAGTCTTGATGGTTTCCGTGATCATTATGGGACTATTTTCGGAGTCATTTTGGGCCCCTTCCGGCTGATTTCCCGTCGGGGTCATTTCGGGACTTTTTATCGACTAATACGGATCATTTGGGGACCCTTTCGGCATCATTCCTTGATGGTTTTCGGGATCCTGGTATCCCGATCAGGGTAATTTCGGGACTATTAGGTGATCATTTAGGGACCTTTCCGGCACCATTTCTGGATAGTCTTCCGGATCCGTCCGGGATCCCCTCGGAGTAATTTCGGGATCATTTGGGGTATCTTCCGGCATCATTTCTAGATGATTTTCCGTATCTGTCCGGGATCCCGTCACGGTTATTTCGGGACTTTTTCTCCACTGATACGGGATCATTTGGGGTCCTTTCCGGCCTTATTTCTGGATGGTTTTCTGGATCCGTCCGGGATCCCGTCGGGGTCATTTGTGGACCTTTTCGGGATCATTTGTGGTACCTTCGGCATTATTTCGGGATGGTTTTCGGGATACGAATGGGATCCCGTCGGGGTAATGAAGACCTCACATAGACTGATTGAGTCCGTAGTGTTACCAGAAATTGTTCTAACGACTAAACTGAAAAACCCTATCAAAAACCAGGACCTATGTTATAAAATATCTCCGCTCTCTTGGCAAATACTAGAAGCTTCCTAGGACTTAAGCCACTTGCTGTTTCTAGATCTGACAGCTGTATCACTCTTATAGCTGGAGTCTTAGCCTGGCAGGTGCAGGGCACGAGCACAGAACGTGCTCGATCGTTTCCTCCTCCAACCCCCACTTCCTACATATGCTATCACTGACCAAGCCTAATTTAAAGGCATGTGACTCCAGAAGGCAGTGTCCAGTCAGAATACCCGTCATGAGTTTAGAGTCCTCTCTTTTTAATGATAAAAGCAACTTTGTTAGTCTAAGGTTGCAAGACCTACACATAATCTTCGACACTTTACAGCCCCGCGCTTACGCCTTTCCCGCTTGGCCAATCATGTGCACCTCTCGCCTTCGCTTAATCTCGCCCAGTCTAATTGGGATCTCTACGGAGCAAGCTTCAAGTGATGCGCTCTTTTTAGCTAGTTCATCTGCTTTTTCATTCCATCTATTTCCCATATGCCCTGGAACCCAATATAGATGTATGCTTTTCCCTGTCCCGATTCTCTCCAGAGGCTGCTTGACTGTCAATATAAAGGTTAACACGTTTGCAGCTTAAGCTATTATCTTCCAGCGTTTCTACTGCTTTGGTTACGGCTAATATTTCCGCTTGGAAAACGCTACAGTAATCCGGCAGCCTGTAGGATCTGCTTATTTCCGGATCAGCACAGTATACCGCAGACCCTACTCCTTCCACTACTTTGGAACTATCTGTGTACACATGTATCGCCTCGTCCGCCATTTGAGAACCCTTGCACCAACCATCCACCTCTTAGTGGCCTTAAGATCTCCCTCTTAGCGCAGATAGGGAATCAGGTAGTCTGTTCGTCTTGCGATTGATGACGCTATGATACTATGGCCGTATGGTCGGCGCTCAAGCTGCCCCGAGGCGGCGAGCCTGGTTGCAGTTGTTAACGCTATGTTTCTTGCTACCAGGTCTACAGGTGGAATGTGCAGAATGGCATACGGTGCAGCTGTCGGGGTTGTTTTCAGGGCTCCCGTAATGCGAAGCATTGATAGTCTGCATACCCCCTCTAACTTTTGAGGTAGGTTGCTTTTTGTGTGGCTTTCCACCAAACAAGAACTCCATAGTATAGAATAGGGCTTACAATCGCTGTACAAACCCCAATGAGAAAGAGAGGGCGATAAGCCCCACGTATACCCAGCATTCTTTACATGCGTAAAGTGCCGTTGGGGCTTTCTACACCCTCTCCTCCACGTTGAGCTTCCATGACAGCTTACTGTCTAGGATGATTCCTAGATATTTTGTGCAAGATTTCTCCTGTAAGGTCACCCCCCGTAACTTGGGCCTGGTCCAATTTGGGACCTTGTACCTCTTTGTAAACAAGACCATATCCGTCTTCTCCGCATTGACTTTCAACCCGACATTAGATGCCCAGGTATGAATATCCCGAAGTGCCCGATCCATCAAAGAACTAATCGTTGGAAGCACTCTTCACTTATGACAATTGCAATGTTATCTGCGTAAGCCGTAAGTTTTACGGGTGCCTCATGGAATCGCCTGAGAAGTTGGTTGATGACTAGCGTCCACAGCAGAGGTGATAGCACCCCTCCCTGCAGCGTGCCCCTGTCCACTGGTTTTGTGGCCTCGTACAATCCCCATTGTGATGTAATCTTCCTGAAATTTAACATGCCGCCTATCCATCTGGTTAAGGCTGGGTGTACTTTAATGTAATTAAGACCATCCATATTTGCCCATTTAGAACATTATTGAAAGCCGCGGCAATATCCAAGAAGACTCCTAGAGCATATTCCTTATATTCCAGGGCTTTCTCTACCCTTATTACCACCCTATGCGATGCGGTGTCTACCGACTTGCCTTTGATGTATGCATGCTGTGTTGTGGAGAGCGGCTTTTCATCCACGTTGGACTTTATGTACACATCTATCAGCCTCTCAAAGGTTTTGAGCAGAAAAGATGTTAAGCTGATGGGTCTATGGTCTTTGGGATACACGTTACTGATCTTCCCCGCCTTTGGTAGCACACGAGCAATTCCCCAGGAGTGCGGTACATGATGCAGCCTTATGCACCCATCGAATATTATTTTAAGCCATTCCACGACCGCCATACTTGAAACTTGTAGCATGGCCGGGATTATACCATCTGGGCCCGGCGATTTAAACTTAGAAAACGTCTTTACTACCCTTTCGATCTTGCTATCGGTCACCAAGCCCGGCACTACCCGCTACGTGATCTAAGTGTGAGTGATGTCTGCTGGCTCTTCTGAACCGTCTGCCGATGGGAAATATGTGTCAAAAAGCACCACAAGGGATTCCTCGCTATTACGTCACCATTCCCCGTTCTCTTCTTTATTAGTCGCTGGACTATATTTCCCCTTGCTAAGACTTTTTTCAACCGTGCTGTTTCGCTGGAGCACTCTATGTCCGTAGAGAAAATTTTTCATTAGATTCTCTTCACCCTGGAAATTTCACGCTTGTAGATCCTCAGTAGATCCCTGTACTCGTCCCGAAAACGCTCCGTTTTCGCGGTTTTGCGAGCTTAAATATTTCTTTACCTGTCTTCTTAGAAGACTCACCTCATTGCTCCACCATGGCGACTTTGCTTTTCCTCTGAATTTTCTTAGAGGGCAAGCTTTGGTATACGCAGTCATAAGCGTCCTAGTTAGGAATTCATTACATTCCTCCAGTTCTTCCACATTGGCCATCTCTTTGGGTTGTCCCAGTTTCGTTTTCTACCTGTTCTGGAATTTAGTCCAGTTTGTTGACCTAGGGCTTCTAAAGGTTACTCCCTTCTCTACCCCCTTTAGGGGGATGCTAAAGCTGATATACGCATGGTCGGAGAAGAATGATCTATCAAGAAACCATCCAATCATACCTTGATATATCACGCTCGAAGCTCAATATAATACCCAGAACATTGCTGGATGTTGGACCAATATATGTAGGGACATTTCCTCTGTTGGCTATCTGCAAATTGGTTTGCAGGATGTAACATAGTAGAGATTCGCCTCTCTCGTTCGTATCTGCTCCTCTCCACGCATTGTGGCCCTTCCTCCTGTACTAGCCTTTTGCACTCCATCTGTGGAACCTCCGCAGCATGGGCCATGTAGCAGGACGACAGGGTAAGTGCCTGCTTATTCGTTTTCTCAACGGCCACCACTATGAGGTCCTCTGTAGTGTAATTAGGCAGCATATATTAACGCAGCTGTTTCTTTAACATTACTACAACTCGCACCCGTCATTCCGTTTGCGCTTAGTAAGCGCCAAACCAGAAACCTTTCCTCCCGATGAGAGTCACGGCTCCTGAATCAGCGCCACGTCAAACGAACCCTTCTCAAGGATTATGAGGAGTTCGCTCGATGCTACTTTACTGTGTTAGAGGTTTATCTGTAGGACTCGCAGCACTATTGGGCTGTTTGTGCCCCTCCAACACCTTCGTCGGGACGTCGTCGTCCTCCTTACCCTTTGGTTTAGAGTATTCGAGGCCCTCTTCAGCCTCGGTAACTGTTGTGCCGGGTGTTCCTCTGTGCGAGTCACAGCAACCATTTGGCGGTTAGTCCTCTTCTAACACCTTCGTGGGTGACGTCGGCTACCTCCACTGTCTTTTTTATCTTAGGCTTTTGAGGTCTTTCGACTTCGCCCACCTCTAGTGAGTTAGGATTTGTATCCTCCGACTTCATATCGCATGGTATCTATACCTTAACTTTTCGGTACCGTGGGGAATTGCGCTTTATCCACCACCTCAAACTGCGCGTTCGTTACTTTGCCTTTGGAGGTTGAAAACATTTCTCCAGCCACCGCAAGCTCGCGATGTTGTCGCACGCTATCATCTTCACAACATTATACCATCCCCCCGAATCAAAGGTTGGAAGGGGCTTACTTGGTTGTTCCCGCATCATTTTTAGAGGTGGTTCAATAAGCTAAATTTTACATACCAATTAAACTAAAGTTTTCTTACTAATAATTGCAACTCTGTGAAAAAGCGACCCTGCGCAATCAGGTGAACGCAGCTGTTTACCATTGTGCCCCTTTTCTCAGACTTGCGCCACTTGTATGAATTCACAATGTTATCAGTAATTCCTTTATTTATGGAACTGAAAAGCAAGCAAAAAAATTTGCTAGCAAAATATTATTAACGTTTCCATTGTGCTTGTGCATAAAAAATAAGCAAACGTTGTTTCTTCAAGTTAAAAGAGAATGGTATGAAAACAACTTTAAAACAAGTAAGGAAGGCTAAGTTCGGGTAACGAACATTACATACTCAGCTGAGAGCTTTGGAGACAAAATAAGGGAAAATCACCATGTAGGGAAAATGAACATAGGGTAACCGTGGAATGTGTTTGTATGACATGGGTATCAAATGGAAGGTATTTAAAGAGTGGGCCATAGTTCTACAGGTGGACGCCATTTCGGGGTATCGCCATAAAGGTGGGACCAGGAGTGACTCTAGAATGTGTTGTAGGATATGGGTATCAAATTAAAGATATGAATGAGGGTTTTAAATGGAGTGGCCCTTAGTTGTATATGTGAAGGAGTTTTCGAGATATCGTCCAAAATGTGAACTATGGTGTCCCAGAACATCATCTTTCGGGTACCGCTAATTTATTTATAAATGTAATACCACGAAACAGTATTCCTGCCAAGATTCCAAGGGCTTTGATCTCGCCCCGCAGTACTTTTTCATTTCTTCTACTTAATATGGTAGGTGTCACACCCATTTTACAAAGTTTATTCTAAAGTTATATTTTGCGTCAATAAACCCAATCCAAATACAATGTTCATCCCTTTTTTCGTATTTTGTATAGAATTATGGCATTTTTTTCATTTTTCATCACTTTCGATATCGAAAAAGTGGGCGTGGCCATAGTCGGATTTCGGCCATTTTTATACCAATATAAAGTGAATTCAGATAAGTACGGGAACTAAGTTAAGTAAAGATATATCGATTTTTGCTCAAGTTATCGTGTTAAGGGCCGAGCGGAAGGACAAACGGTCGACCGTGTATAAAATCTGGGGCGTGGCTTCAACCGATTTCGCCCATTTTCACAGAAAACAGTTATCGTCATAGAATCTATGCCTCTACCAAATTTCACAAGGATTGGTTAATTTTTGTTCGACTTATGGCATTAAAAGTATTCTGGACAAATAAATGAAAAAGGGCGGAGCCACGCCCATTTTGAAATTTTCTTCTTTAATTTTTTATTTTGTTGCACCATATCATTGCTGGAATTGAATGTTGACATAATTTACTTATATACTGTAAAGATATTCAATTTTTGTTATAATTTGACTAAAAAATTTTTTTTTAAAAGTGGGTGTGTTCGTCATCCGATTTTGCTAATTTTTATTTAGCACACATATATGAATAAGAGTAACGCTCTTGCTAAATTCCATCATGATATCTTTAACGACTGCCAAATTACGGCTTGCAAAACATTCAAATTACCTTCTTTCAAAAGTGGGCGTTGCCACACCCATTGTCCAAAATTTTACTAGTTTTCTATTCTACGTCATAAGGCCAACCCTTCTACCAAGTTTCATCGCTTTATCCGTCTTTGGTAATGAATTATCGCACTTTTTGTGTTTTTCGAAATTTTCGATATCGAAAAAGTGGGCGTGGTATAGTCCAATTTAATTAATTTTAACTAGCGATCTGAGATGAGTGCCCAGGAACCTACTTACCAAATTTCATCAAGATACCTCAAAATTTACTCAAATTATTGTGTTTGCGGTCGGACGGACGGACGGACATGGCTAAATAAATTTTCTTTTTTTTTCGCCTAGATCATTTGGATATATAGAAGTCTATATCTATCTCGATTAGTTTATGCCGTTACGGATTACCGTTATGCGAACAAAGTTAATATACTCTGTGAGCTCTGCTCAGCTGAGTATAATAAAGCTAAATCTATTTAAAGCAAATGCTAAGTGTTCATTGTCTTGGGTTTTACGCATTTGCGTTGATATGTACATATGTATCGTTTGTAAGTAATTTCTTTTGTACGCATAAAATTTGGAGTAATAATTTTTCGTATAAAAGCACTGTTGGTGACAAGTCTTTTACAGTTATATATTCAACTTCTATTAACTTTGTCTTTAAATAGAAATGAGAGCTCTTACGTTTTTACTTGCTGCCCTAGTAGCTTGGTGTTGATGACGAACGAGATTTCATCTAACAGTGATCACCACACTGACCTTGCAAAGGATCCTTCTCAATTTGGTAAGGACCATACTCAATTACGAGGTGGTCCTGCTGCGATTATTGTAGCTGACAATGAATTTGGCGCCGCAAATTTTAGAGGTTGTTTTCCGTTTAAATTTGGTTCACGTAAAAAAGGTGGTAAACGTGGTAAAGGTGAAAAAGGTGTACAATCTTCACTACCATCATCTTTGAAACCGGCAAAATAAAGGAACCAGACAGTGCAGTGGGGTGGGGTGACATATTATGAAAATAATGATGCATAGAGCCAAAAGATTTTGGCAAATTCAACCTACTTCAGAAGTACTTCGTGCAAACGAAATTATGAAATATTAAAATATGTAATGAGGTGTAGAATAATAAAGTTCTTATAATAAAATAATTGGTACGTATACTTTTGTACGCGCCTGAGAATTTATATTTCTTTTTCTCATTAAAAAAAATTTATTTGTATGTAATCAATTACTCACAACAAAATATTTAGAGAACTGGAAAAAGTTAGTCAACAGAGTCAGTAGAATTTACATCAAATTTGAAAAATTAAATAAAATAAATACATAAATTTATTTTCTTACATATGAATAAATTCGCGAATTAATCGAATGTTATTATTTTTTAATTATATCTACTACCTAGCATTCCACTAAACTTCTTGGTGAAGTACCTACTGTGAAATATAACTGCTCCTGATCGCCACCTGACTGTCAATATATTTCTGTTGCTTTCTTCACGGCTTTTAATTCCGCCTGAAATACGGTGCAGTAATCTGTCAGCCTGTTTTATCTACTTTTTTCAGGAGCGACACAATAAACAACAGACCAATTCCTTTTATTAATTTGGAACCATCCATGTACGCGTGTATGTATTTCTGCACCCTGGCACCAACCCTCAAGCTAAAATGTGGCCCCAGTATCTCTTTCAAAGGCTCAAGCACAATACCATATATATTCCGTTTGCCCGATATAAGCGTTATAAGATGGCGCTATACTGCTATGGCAATAAGGCATTCACTACAATTGCCCCGATGCCTTCAGCCTTGTTGTATATAGTTGCTAACGCGATGATATCAACAGGCGGGATGTATATATTGATATACACTGCTGCTGTCGAAATAGTTTTTAGGGCTCCGTATGCTAGTCATTGATACACAGCAAACCCCTCAAGTTTCCTTCTTCGTGCACATTAATGAGTAGTTATAAATGTAAGGCGCGATAACCTCCGAAGAGATCTAAGGCCGAGCTTCTCTTCCAATCTGCGTCGTGCTCCTCTTGATTTTTCCCTACAAATTGGGCCGGACGGGGACCTACATGTTTTATGCCGACTCCGAACGGCATCTGCAAGGCAGATGAGTTTCACTGAGAGCTTTTTCATGGCAGAAATACAATCGGAGCGCTTGCCAGACACAGCCGAGGGGCGACCCCGCTTAGAAAAATTTTCTTCTAATTGAAAAATCTTATTTCTAAAATTTTGATGTTGCTTTGCCCGGGAGTTGAACCCAGGGCATACGGTGTGATAGGCGGAGCACGCTACCATCACACCACGGTGGGGTTAAATTGAACGGACCAGTCCATGAGGACCTCACGTAGACTGAATGATTACATGATGTTTCTAGAAGTTTGCTTAACAACCAAACTAAAAAACGCTATCAACACCATTACCTATGTTATAAAATTACTCCGTACTCCGTCCGTTTGGCAAATAAGTACTTGAAGCTTTCTAGGAACTTTGCCACTTGCTGCTGCTAGATCTGACAGCTGCATCACTCCTAATAGCTGGAGTCTTAGCCTGGCAAGCACAGGGCAGGAGCACAAAACGATAGCAGTAAATTTGTTAGTCAAAGGTATTAAGACCTACACATTAGCCGTGTTTTTTTTATACGCGTATACGTTTCGTTTGCGCGTGAAAAAAAAACGCTATCCTCGCTTAGATAATGCTTAGGAGACCCATCTAGCGGCTGTGGTTAAACAACTAGCTACGGCAACAGGGTGTACCGAAAAGCGGAGACACTACGCTCTGATGGCCGTAGGGTATAACATATAGCTGAATCAGTTGCGATGAATTGTGGACACACATAGAATACATAGAATTAGTGTAGAGGGTGAAACAAAGACACATATTTCAGTTACATCTGAGTATAATGCGTATTGAAATTTAGTAGGACAAAATTTATGCGCAGCAATTTCAGAGGTGTATTTAAAGTTTGTCGCTTAGCAGTCCATATAAGTTTAAGCGTAAACGGATATACGCGTGTTAAAAAACTCGGCTATTATCTTCGACACTTTTTGATGAGTAGTACATGAAAAACAGTTGTGAGTACCAAATGCTTGTGAAGTTAAAAATGCAGACATACTGGTATACGTATAGAGAACTAATACTATTTTCATACACACGGCTTATTGAATAATAAAGGCAGTTTTCTACATTAAGACGCTTATTGAGATCAATCTTCCATACAAGATTCGAATCTATAATTATTTTGTTAGTGATTAATCGAATGCCTAATGAAATCAAATGCCCAATGCAACTCTGTTGGGAGCGTTCAGTTTCTTAGTTTTTGGTGTGTTCAGTGCTTAAAAATGTCATTTGTTAAAGTAAATGTCATTGTCTTTCATATAGCATTGTCATTTATTCGCTTGACATTTCATCCTTCATACTAATCGAGCAGTTACTTCTGTGTAAAAACAAAAAATTTACGATTTCCTTAGAAGTTGAAATGAGATCATTAAGTTTACTGTCATTTTATTCGCTTGACATTTCATCCTTCATGCTAATCCAGCAGCTACTTATGTGTGAAAGGAAAAAATTTACGATTTCATTAGAAGTGAAATGAGAGCATTAAGTTTCTGTGTGAAAACAGTATAAGGTTATTCAATTAACTAGACCTCGCCTAAGTTTTGAAATTAAACCACGACAGAAATAATTTGGAGTAGAGCTTCGTCGGCTGCTTATCGGTCACAACGAACGCCAACAACTCTTTTTACTATCGGCTTATTATCGATAAAGAATTGCTATCGTAGAGTTATCAGTTTGTTATCGGCTTGTTATCGACGGATTAAAGATATTAATCGATTTGATAATGAAGTTTATTCGGTAAATTTTGTATAACAAATCGATGAAATTCGATAAAAATCTTCGAGGACCCGATAGCTGTTTGGAAAAAAATTGATAACTTTCTGATTAAAAATTGTTGAATTTTTGATAAAAACCCGACAACCATTCGATAACACGCAGATAAAAATTTGATATAACGCCTATAATAAATCGATAATATTTTGGTGACAAATCGATAAATTTTTAATAACATTACACCAGGATTTTTGTTATAATCAATAATTTTACGACAACATATCGATAACACATTTTTAATAGCAAAGCGTTATATTTATGATATCAAATTTTCCATAACATGTCGATAAACTTTTGAAAGCAAATCGACACATTTTCGAAACTTTCGGTAACAAGTCGATAAATTTGAGATAACATATCGACAACTTTTAGTTAAGTTATCGATAACTTTTTGATAACAAACCGATAACACACATATAATGAAAAGGTAACTCGGTGATAAGAAATGAATAATATGCTCTTAAATCGTCGACTACATAGGGACAACAAACTGTCGACACTTCGATAACAAATTAATAAAATGCCGTCCTGTTTCGTTTCCGGCTCTTTTTTTGACTAGGACTTTTCCTTTACTCTCCCCATTTCCTTCTTTCATATTAAGTTTACAGCCTTTTCATATCCTTTCCTTTCCTTTCCTTCCTTTCCTTTTCTTTCTTTTTTTTTCTTTCCATTCCTTTCCTCACTTTTCCTTTTATTTTCTTTCCTCTGCTTGCCTTGCCTTTCCTTTCCTTCCAGTTATGGATATATCAGCCCATGGTTGCATTTCTTACAACTTGTATGAGTATTATATTTTGTCTACTTACTTACTAATTAGTGCTATACCATTTAGCCGGTTATGGGCGTCCAAACAAGTTCTAATCAGAAGACAGCTTAATGAACAACAAAAATTTCGGGATTCAAACATAAAATGACTAAATCGCACACGTTTCCATTCAAATCGATTTACAGGCGAAGTTAGCTCGAGCAGCGAATGACTAAAGCATTTAGGATGAGTTTAAGCTTTAGCATAGGATAGTTTCTAATATGTTTTGTGCACACCTATTGGTCGCATATTGTAGCCAAAGTTAAAGTCAGTATGAAAACTACAAATAATATGTAGATCCGCAAAATGGATTGGAAAAATAAACTGTAGAAGCATTGGAAAACAAAACGAAACCCAATAAGAGTTTGAAAGAGGAAAGAACGAAAAATGTGTAATGAACACAGGGATCACAATCGGAGCAACTACATACAAGTACATACATACATACAAACGTAGATTACAATCGTTTACCTAACGGAAGTGTTCTGAATAAATGTTAAACGAGTACGGAAATGATGATAACCGCAGGGAAATTTTTGCTAAGTATTAAGCAAAAGCATTGTGACTGAATACGAAATACGATATGAGGTATGGTGTTCACTTACAACTAGCGTTTTGGGCAAATATATTACAACTGGCTGCGTGCGTGAAGTTTTGCGTTCTTGTTTGAGCATAATGTAGTTGCAACTTTGGCTTTTGTGGTTATTAGACAGATGCTTTAGTATGATAGATGGACTTGCGTATAGCTATGTAACGGGCAAAAGCGGACAGTTTTCTAATAATCAGTGCGATTAAGCTAAAAGCGGTTACATCAGTTGGGATACAAAAAATATTTTCCTTTTGTGTTTTGTTGCCTAAAACTAATTAGCAGCGAAATTTTACTCTGACTGCTGTGCTGCTTACTGCACAAACGTACAAAAGTGTACCAACATTAATTAAATCATGAATGCTTTAATTGGAGCTTGATTTGCTAACAGAGAACTCCTAACGGTATGACGGCACAATTTCTATTTCATTTGCGTGCGCTTAAGCGGAAACTGAGCGCAAGATTCACTGATTCACCTAACTCAATATTGGTTTAACCTGAAAATATTTCTTTTCTAGGGATTCGTTGATTTGTTTCTAAATTGTGAAACTTAGAGATTATTCCTATTTATTTGTTCTTTCATGTTGTTAGAATTACTTCAGGAGCTGAAAATAAAAGTAAATTAGTCTCAAGAGAAATTTTGAGTGAAGAGGAAGCCAATTAATGTTACATTAAAGACTATGCGCTGCGCAAAGCCACAACGCAAATGGGTTGTATTAATTTGCATGGTCTTGTGCCGTCTTTATCAGTAAAAAGTAAAAAAAAAGATTTGTTGATATATACTGGAATTATTTTGGACCCTGTCGTGAATCAAAAAAACCAAACGAATCAGATAAGGTGAACTCTGTAAGAAATTTTCAGAAAAATCTTTTCTGTTTTTTGAAAGACTAAAATGTTCAAAGCAGACCAGACTGAATGAGCTACCAGAAGTTTGTTCAACTACCAAACTGAAAATCGCAATAAAAAACCTTGACCTATGTTATAAAATAAATCAGCTTTCTTCGAAAATACTAGAAAGTTTCTTGGACCTATGCTACTTCCTGCTTCTAGGTCTGATAGCTGTGTCACTCCTTATAGCTGCAGTCTTAGCCTTGCGGGCGCAGGATCATGCTCGAAAGTTTCCTGCTGAAACCCACTTTATCCCATATCTGCTATCACCAGAAGGCTCAGAAATTAAAGCGAGAACAAATCTTGCCTCTACAAGTCGCTCGTTATACCTGTAGTGATGTTTTGCTCGGAGTAATTGAGGGTGTCTTGATAATATGACATAGCTCTTGAAGTGCTGAAGAGAAGATTTTTCCGGAAGATGTATGGTCCTAACCCGTAATGCCAACAACGAGTATCGCAAGAGGTACAATAATGAGCTCTACGAGCTTTGCGCATACATGATGATAGTGCGGTGAAAAAAACCAAAAGGCTTCGCTGGCTAGGTCATGTTATGCAAATGAACGAAGAGGGCTCCGGTCAACAAAGTATTTCAGTTAACACCGTAGTTTGGAAGCAGAGGAAGGGCAGACCTCAAGTGAATCATAACAAATCGTCCCCGAGATGGTCGGGCTTGGTACCGGAATATACCGGATCTGCATCCGGCAAAATATAAACTCGATAGCACTCCCCAAGGCCTTCGGGGAGTGGCCTTATCGCTACAACAACAACAACCTCCACTGAATTGAGAGACGCAGGCGGAAGAATACTTGACCTCCCTCGGTGCTTCTAACTGGTGTCAGCTATCGCGAAACGCCGCTTAGTCGGCTAAGCGCCAATCAATGATGATGACGACGCCAGAAGTCAGTATCCAGTCAGTGTACCTATCATAAGCTTACAGTAAGTGGAAAATGCCTTCCAACGATTAGCTCTTTGATGGATCGGTCGTTTCGGGATATTCATACCTGGGCAACTAATGTCGGGTTGATAGCCAACGCGGAGAAGACGGATGTGGTCTTGTTTACAAAGAGGTACAAGGTCCCAAATTGGAACAGGCCTAAGTTAGGAGGGGTGACCCTACAGGAGAAACCTTGCACAAAATATCTACGAATCATCCTAGGTAGTAAGCTTTCATGGAAGCTCAACGGCACTTTAAGCATGTAAAAGAATTCTGCGGTGTACGTGGGGTTTATCGCCCTCTCTTTCTCGTTGGATTTATACAGCGGTTTTAAACCCTATTCTATACTATGGAGTTCTTGTTTGGTGGAAAGCCACACAAAAAACAACCTACCTCAAAAAATTATGGGGTATGCAGACTATTAATGCTTTTGAATTATGGAAGACCTGAAAACAACTCCGACGGCTGCATTGTATGTCATTCTGCACATTCCACCTGTAGACCTGGTAGCAAAGAACATAGCGTTAACAACTGCAACCAGGCTCTGTGCCTCGGGGCAGCTTGAGGGCCGACCATACGGTCATAGTAGTATAGCGTCATCAATCACAGGACGAACAGACTACCTGATTCCCTATCTGCGCTACGAGGGAGATCTTAAGGCCACTAAAGAGGTGGATGGTTGGTGCGAGGGTGCTCAAACGGCGGACGAGGCGACACATGTGTACACAGATTGTTCCAATGTAGTGGAAGGGGTAGGGTCTGCGGTATACTGTGCTGATCCGGAAATAAAATTATGCTACAAGCTGCCAGATTACTGCAGCCTTTTCCAAGCGGAAATGTTAGCCGTAATCAAAGCAGTAGAAACACTGGAAGATAATATTTTAAGCTGCAACCGTGTTAACTTTTATATTGACAGTGAAGCAGCAATTAAGGCATCTATATGCATGATAGAGTGTAAGCAGTTTCTGGAGAGAATCGGAACAGAGAGAAGCATACATCCCAGGGCATATGGGATCAGGTGGGAATGAAAAAGCAGATAAACTAGCTAAAAATGCACATCACTTGAAGCTTGCTCCATAGACGTCCCAATTAGATTAGGCGAGATTAAGAGAAGGCGAGAGGTGCACATGATCGAGCAAGAGGGAAAGGCGTGGGTTCAAGCGCGGGGCTGTAAAGTTTCGAAGATTATGTGTAGGTCTTAAAACCTTAGACTAACAAAGTTGCTTCTATCATTAAAAAGAGAGGACTGTAGACTCATGGCGGGTATTCTGACTGGACAGTCTCTTCTGGCATCACATGCCTTTAAATTAGGCTTGGTCAGTGATAGCAGATGTAGGAAGTGCCGGTTGGAGGAGGACATGATCGAGCATGTTTTGTGTTCGCGCCCTGCACTTGGCAAGCTAATTGCCAAGTGGGCGGAGTTATTTTATTACATAGGTCCTGGTTTTTGATAGGGTTTTTAAGTTTTTTTTTATGACCTTCGACACGTTTCAATAGCGGAATTGGTTACATGCCTTTCCTGCTTACAGATAATATGCAGCTTTCTCTTTTTTTTAATCTCGCCATATCTGATTTTCATCATATGATGGATGCACTTTACCTCAACCTTAAAGTTCTATAAGCCATAACTAAAAAATTTGATATATCGTTGTTGTTTTATGATATATGGTAAAAACGGTGTGGTTTTCAGACTTTATGTGTTACGATGTGAATTTAAATAAAGCCACTGGTACCACACCTTAAATTTGATGATAACCGGAAATTTGGCGATTTTTCGCCATCAAATATTGTGCGGTATTCGAGATTTTGAATGTGCAGATACTGTCGCATATTTATGTGTTCGCTTTTCGCATTCACACGCATATTGTCCTTAAGGTGTACAACACCAATAAAGGTAGGCATGTTTATTTATACGTTGCCTTGAGCCACGGTTTCTCGTTACCGTTAAGAGTAGTAGGCTGAGGTATAGTTTGTTTGATATTTATCACGCATTGCACCCCAGTGTACATTATTCATGCTCACGAGGTTCAGTTTGACATTTGCCGCAATGCAGAAAGTTACTTTCAACCGCATACCACATTTACTCGTAAAGCAATCAAAAAGACTTCTAAATCTTTCCAAAAATGGTAAGAGGAATTAAGTCACTTTTCGTTTTGTCTATGTAAAGATTTATCAGTTTACCTCAGTATATTTCCAATTTTAGACTTTGTCATAAAACAGATTTGTATTGCTAACACAGATTTGTAGTATGAAGCTATTTTGGGTTGAATGATGAATTTTTAAATTGGTCTCCATGTGGCATTTCGCTTTAATTTTGCGTTCAAGAAACCCCTGGTATGTACTCAAAATCCGTTGAAAATTTATATTAAATTTCGTTTCTGTATGCCACTTAAATAAACGCAGTCACAAAATATTTGTCATTCTTTGTTTATCGCCAGAGCACAAAGAAAAATTTCACAATTATTCTTCATTAAATTCGTATTTTGTATGCATCACCATACTAAGTCTCGATCTGGTTTCGGTAAATTGTCTAGTCGCTAATACCAACGCCTGTAATAGAGTTGCCTTTGAGCTTTTATCTTATGGACTTAAAAATGGTATACGCCATAAATAGAATAAATTTAAATATTTCCATAAAGGTTTTCGTATATGCACTTGTAAGAGAAGACAGCAAACAGTAAGAGTCGAAAAACAAAAAAAACACATAAGTGAAGTGAAGGACTGAAAATCGTTCAAATAAACATTCGTACAGGATGTGCTAAAGGTTTACCAAATTGCAAAAACTGCACCCTAGAAGTGGTTGTAATTTAGTTCCATCAATTCATGTCAGGCAACCGATGTCTAGAGAGTGCCTAGATTACGCAGTTAGAAGTTCTCTGTGCTCCTATGACTATGACGAAGTTAGATTAGCGTTAACCAGATTGAAAACCACGGGCAGCGCGTGCTGACGGATTACCTGCGGACCTCTTCAAATACGGCGGCAAGGAGTTGGTAAGACACATCCACCAACTTCTGCGTAAAATATGGTTGAAACAGTACAAGCCTGACAGTTGGAATGTAAGCGTTCTTTGCTCAGTCCACAAGAAGGGGAATCTTGCAAACTGAACAAACTATTGCGGAATCAGATTTCTTAGTATCGCATATAAGGTGCTGTGAAGCGTATTGTGAATCGGCTGATTAGACCTAATCAGTGCGGCTTAAGACCTGGTAAAACTACCATCGACCAGATTTTCACTATGCGCCGAACCTTGAAAAAAAATATCAGCGAAAAAGAATTTACACCCATAAACACTTCGTTTATTCTTAGCCCGCTTTCCCCGAAAAAATTATTCGGCTGTGCAAAATGATGTGGAGTCACACCATTAGCTCAGTCAGAATTTGGAAGGACCTCTCCAAGACGATCGAAAATAAACGAGGATTCAAGTTAATTTGACGCTGGAGAAAACTGTTCGACCGATTTCCATGAAATTTTGTGAGCATATTAAGTAGGGCTGAGAATCGGCCGACAACCATTTTTTTAACAATTATGGTATAGAACCCGTAATTTTTTAAACAAAATTTTTGTTTAACTTGGAGACGGGACAGGGACAAGAACTGGGACTGGGATTAGGACTGGGCTGGGATTGGGACTGGCACTGGGACTGGGACTGGGACTGGAAATGGGAATTGGACTGGGACTGTGACTGGGCATGGGACTGGGACTGGAAGTGGGACTGGGACTGGCCGTTAGAGCGAATTATATTAGCGATAATAATATTCTGTAACCAGCAAGAATTACTCAAAAAGCTTTGAAGTTGCGCAAGAATAAAGCCACGCGTCCCAGAAACGTGTAAGGCATCAAAGAGTTTATAACCCCACAAGCTGTTCCCGGTGGCTTAAGTGATACACATCGTTTCTAGAAACACAATTTTTTGCCGGTAGTCTAAGTAATTCCTTGCAACTCATGTATTTTTGGATAGTGTAAGACTGAAATTATATAGAAGAAAAACATCAATCTCCTTTTTTGGCAAGTCCATATCCTATTTATACCTACCAAATTATCCAAAGCCACCTTAGAGTGCTTAGGTTGATCAGATACATATTATCGCTAGTGTGGGATTATTCGACTAAAAATTAGTTTGATTAACAATATTCGAGAACTTTACTTTCGTATACATCTACTTTCGAATGTATACCTTATCTACTCGCATAGTTTACTTAGCAAATAATAATTCGAATATTAGTGTATCCGAATAGTAACGTGTTCGAATAGTGATGTTTTTGAATGATAAGTTCTTCGTATAGTGAGGTATTCAAATAATATGGTATTTGAATAGTATGCGGCTAAAATAATATGCTTTTATTCGAATTATTATAAACTAATAGCTTAATTCGTTTATTCGAAATTAGTCTCACTACCTAATATCGAATAAACTCTCTTGCTTCAATCTCTTGGGCGCGTTGCTGTTGGCACATATGAAACGAATGTTAAATTAAACAAGTAAAGAAGTCTAAGTTCGGGTAAAACCGAACATTACATACCCAACTGGGTAACATACTAGATGGCGGTGCACCACCTAATTTTGGGCCAACATTTTCGAGTGTGGTATCAAAAGACGCGTCTCGACCCCGTTTTAAGAATCCGAAAGTGGAAATCAAGAAATTCATTTCTGTCGAAAGTTATTTACAAAAAACCGTAAATGGCCCCGAGAATGTCCGAAATAAGGGGTCCGATTCACAGTTTTTTTGTACAGATCGCCTTTCTGAGTTGGTGGCCTTCGGCCGCGATTTTAAAAATAACCCTGTGTGGGTCCGACGTCGGTTTGGGGATCAAAACTAAATACGCGCAGGATACATTTTATATAATAGTGTGTGTGTGTGTACAACAAATCTGGCAAAAAACAACAACCACAAGAAAATTTGTCCCGATTTTTTGCTTATATCTTTTGACAGAAACAAAAAATTTAATTTCCGCTTTCGGATTATTAATACGGAGGTTAAAAGGCGTCTTTTGATACACCCATTGTCAAATTTTGACTACAATTAGGCAGTGCACCGTCATCTAGTAAATTACCACATATACATATGGTTCTATTCTGAACTAATTTTTCTTCGAGCTATGGCTCCCGAAACATAGAAAATTATAAATAAATAAATGTAAGGCGCGATAACCTCCGAAGAGATTTTAGCTGAGCTTTTCTTCCAATTTGCGTCACGCTCCTCTTGATTTTGCCTACAAATTGGCCAGATGGGACCTTCATGTTTTATGCCGACTTCGAGCGGCATCTGCAAGGCCGTTGAGTTTTCACTGAGAGCTTTTCATTGCAGAAATACACTCGGAGTGCTTGCCAAACCCTGCCGAGTGGCGACCCCGCTTAGAAAAAATGTCTTCTAATTGAAAAACCTTATTTCCAAAATTTTGATGTTGCTTTGCTCGGGGTGTGAACCCAGGGCATACGGTGTGGTAGGCGGAGCATGCTACCATCACACCCCGGTGGCCAACATAGAAAATTGCTTAGTCATAAAAGGGTCGGTGCCACGCCCATTTTTTAAAATATGAAGGTTGTCCTATTTATTGTTATAAATCCACTTGGGAAATGAAATACCATTAATAAAAAGCTCTTTTTTGCAAAGATATAGCTTATTTTATTCGTTCACGACCCTTTTAAAAATGTTTTAAAATTTTTATCAAGAGTCCCAATATCCGTCACACGTCAAATTTCAACCTTATAGGTGTATTATTTACTAAATAATCAGGTTTTTCGTGTTTTCAAAAATGTTATGTATATAAAAAGTGGGCGTGGTTATCATCCGATTTCGCTCATTTTCAATACCAATCTATTCTGAGACCAGATAAGCAAGTGTACCATTTGGTGAATATATCTCAATATTTAATCAAGTTATCGTGTTAAAGGACAGACGGGCAGACGGACGGACGGACGGGCATGGCTCAATCAAATTTTTTTCGATACTGATGATTTTGATATATGGTAGTCTATATCTATCTCGATTCCTTTATACCTGTACAACCAACCGTTATCCAATCAAAGTTATAATACCCTGCGTACAAGTACAGCTGGGTATAAAAATTCATTAAAAGTTAATTTTTAATTTCCATGACATATATAAACTTTATCTTAATGTGATATCTTCGCTACTGCACATTTTTTGTTAAACCCAATTGAAACAAAACATCCATTAAGTTTGTTGAATAAAAAAGTTCAAGGCCAGTCGCAATTGTGTTTAATAAATATGCTAACAAAACAAAAGGACGTATGTGGTACAAAATCGTTGAGGTAGAGAATTTAGATTTGGAAGCACTTTTCTCACTACTGTTCTTGAAAATTCTAAATTTGTTACATGATTCAATTACTAGATATTTGTTCTCCAATGATGACAGAGCTTGAATACTCCAAGATATAAAAATATCGACAGGGTGCTTTTACGAAATAGGGGAAAACAAGGAATAATTCAATTCCCTTAATGAAAATTGTTATAGAAAAATACCTTTAGTAGTATACTAGAAGTGATAATAAATTTGTAAATGTCAACTGGTTTTGGGGGAATTACTTCATTTTGTACTAAATATTTCGTGAGTTGAACAGGAAGTTAATAAAAACCATCCTGAGATAAGGCGTTCTTCAACCTTATTCTGATACAGGACGTGTTTGTGACAAATCCAGAAATGGGAAGTTTTTAAAAAATATTTTTAAATAGGACGAATTGGAACTGGCAGCCGATATCTACAGCCGATACTCTACTCAGCAGCAGGAATAAACTGACAAAAAATTAAAAAATAAAGTAATAAAAAAAATTGTTAAGTTAACGGTTTTATTGAAAACAATACTTACATTAAATAATAATAATACTAAAAGCTAAAAATAATATATACTAGTCATCATACTCCTCATCAATCCAGGGCGTTGATCAGAGAATTAAATGAAAGCGTTGGACGCGTCAAATTTCTATTGATATTCATGAGTAAGACCAACTGAACCTTAGTCAGGTTATGCCAATTCCACGTGCCCAACGCTTTATTTAATTGTCTGATCAACGCCCTAGATTGATGAGGAATGTGATGACTGGTACCTACCTAATTATTTTTTAGCTTTTAGTATTGTGACGAATATTAGCAACACTAAGGGATACTATCATCTCTAAGCCGATTCTAAGCAGTGAATTTTATGTACATAAACAAATGACTCATTATGTCTACACATATGTACATGCCAGCAGAGGAGAGATGCTCAAAAAAGTATGCAATCTTCAGCAAATTATTTACCACACATACACATGCATATAACTGGGATGCTCACAAAAGTAGACAATCATTTGTGCAATTACCACTCACATATACACGCGCATATGAGAAGCTATAAACGTGTATCTGTAGTTTATAGGAGTTAAAGCTGAGTAAGCAGTAATCAGTTTGATTTTAGCAAGCTCTAAGTTGTGAAGTATCAGTGTTATTGTGAAGTACTTTAGTAAAGGCCATTTTGCATTATTGAATATTAGAGTTATTTATTCAACAGTTTAGTGATGCGAACGTTAGTAGAGGTTTGGAAATAAGAGGAATACCACTAAAATTCCTTACAGTATTATTATTACTTAATGTAAGTAATGTTTTCAATAAAACCGTTTAACTTAAAATTTTTTTTAATTATTTTATTTTCAAGTTTTTAGTCTTAATTGCCTATTATTTCTCATTCTATTTAGTTCATTTAGTGACTCATTATTACAAGGACCCTTTCCTGACAATTTGTTACAATCTCTTCTACTTCGCTCTTCAAGTCTTCTAGGTCTTAGAAACTCTAATACTATCTGCATCTTCTCTTACTCTCTCTACTGTACTACTTGAAACTAAACTCTGAAATGGAATCTTCTCTAATTCTTTCTTCCTACTATCTAGCTGAAAATCTCTACTCTAAGGGTTAGCTCTGTATACTTTAGAGACTCTTCTAATACTATCTATATTTTTTTTCTGCTATCTCTTAGCTTCTCTCTCTCTAGTCTCTCTTATCTCATGTGATACTAGATCTAGATAGCTCGCTTTTTCCTTTCAAACGTGCTTCTCTGCTCCTTACTACCTTTCTTTTCGCTTTCCTCTCTATCTGAGACTAAAGAGCTAACTTATCTAAACTACTTTCTAGTATACTAATCTAACTTCCTCTAACTTTCTCTTCTAGAATCTTTAAATCTTGGTGACTCTTTCTTCTTATCTACTAACTTTCTCGGTTGACATCTAGTCTCTCTTTAGATCTAATCTCTCTGTACTTACTAGTTCTTCTTTCTAACTTATCTACTTAAACTTATTACTCTCTTTCTCCTCCTAAGTCTAATCTACTAATAGGGCTGAATCTGTGAGAGATCTTTACTAATCTAACCCTTTCTAAGCTTAGAGGCTGAACTAATTAACTACTCAACTATCCTAACTAAAGGTCTAACCTCTCTCTCACTGCTAGTCTAAGCTTTCTCTCTCTGACTCTTAACCTAATCTTCTCTCTGCTAGAGTGACTCTCTTCTCTCTCTATCTACTCTAGCTAAATCTCTAGAAGATCTAACTTCTCACACTAGCTACTCTCTCTAGGCTCTATCTTAAGAATTACTTCTTCTCTAATCTCTCTATCTCTGCTATCTCTCTAGAGCTAACAAACTCTATACTCTAGTCTATTCTTCTACTCAAATCCCTCTCTATGTACTCTTTTAAGACTCTTCTCTTATCTCTAGTTTATTCTTCTTCTAGCCTCTCTAGCTTCTACTAACTCTCTATCTCTGTTTATTAATCTCTTAGATACTACTTAAATACTTTCTCTCTTCTCTCACCTACTCTACCTTGCTGCTCTAACTTAAGAATCTTCTACGTAGTGGTCACTCTACTATTCTACTCGCTCTGATCTCTCTAAACTAACTCTACTGAATCTTGAATCAGTATATCTGTTTTTTTTTTTCTGAAGGGACTATCTAAAATGGTAATCTACTTCTCTCTATCTCTTGTTACATCTCTCTACTATTCTACTTCTATCTGCTCTACTATACTAATCTGGGAGCATCTCTATTTTTTTTTTTTCTAACTGTGGGGTAACCTGTTCTTCTCTATAGGTCACAGGGTTTTCGCTACTAAGTCTCTGGCAGGGCCTTGGGCTATCTGTAGTGTGAAGTGCTCTTATCTCTTATACAATATAAATCTCTTCTTGGATTCTCTAATACTAAAGAAAATATCTCTACTATCTCTAGAACTTAATTATACTCTAATACATATCAATCTAAACTACTTAACTACTCTTTTAATCTTCTACTGCTTTTCTCTTAGCTTCTAAAGAGATCTGTATACTCCTCTCTCTCTGAACTTTATACTCTCTAAACTATCTAGCTTTATAAAATCTATCTACTTCTCTCTAGGCTAACTATGCTGCTAGCTTTTCTATCTACCTAGCTACGAGTCTCTCCTACTCATCTCTACTACTAGCTATTCTGTCCTCTTAAATCTAATCTTCTTCTCTCATCTCTCTTATCTTCTGCTCGAATCTAACTAAGCTAATCTAACTTTTCTGTCTCTTCTTTCTCTGATCTGCTAGACAATCTACTTAACTCTACTCTACAACTCTTCTCTCTGCTTTTCTCTCTCTCTTTCTATCTTCTTAAACTCTTACTTACTACCTCTCTTCTCAAATTTCTCTTTAGATAATCTCTTCTCCTCCTATCTCTCTAGGGCAAGACTGTCTTGTCTATGCTACGGTTACTGTCTGGGGACTACTAAATTCTACGACTTCTTCTTTCTAATGATCTCTACGTAGATTCTTCTCTTCAAGTTTTTGCTACTTTACCTCTCTCAGTCTTCTATCACTCTATCTCTAACCGACTAAATTCTTCTCTAATACCTGTCTGCTACCTCTCTAGACTCTTCTCTGGTCTATGGCTAACTTCTCTCCTTCTCGATTAAAGAGAAGGATCTCTAGCTAACTTCTTAAATCTCATCTCTTATCTCTCTGAGGCCTAAGATCTCTCTAATAGAGCTTCTATCTACTGAATTCTCTGCTTCTATCTCACTCATCTCTAAGATATTTTTCTATATCTACTATCTCTTCTGCTCTACTCTAGAGGCTCTTCTCTAATCCTCTAAATCTACTAATTCTCTCTCTCTCTACTCTAAAACTGATAATCTTCTCGTCTCTACTATCTAGATCTCTAATCTACTATCTAAGCGACTCCTCTTCTATACTCTCTTTCCCTCTCAGCTCTTATACTGTCTCTTTCTAAGTATCTTCTAAATCTCTTCTCTTCTTACTAGGTATCTCTTCTCTACTAGCTCTTACTCATTAATCTCTATTCTAACTAACACACCTCTCTAACTAATGGCCTGAGACTCTCTGTCTCTCTACGCCTAGTACTCTATAGTTCTCTCTCTAATTCTTCTAATAGACTGATGCTTCTGTTTCTACTCTATATACTCTAGCCTGCTATCTCTTAGTACTTGTTAACTTCTCTAACTCTATTCTCTTCTTTACTTACGATACTTCTTCTCTATCTAATCTAACCTGCCTTCTTTCTCTACAGCGCTATCCTAATAAAAGAGCTGGCCTGCTATTAAAACTAATCCTGCTAACACTACTAATTTTCTAGAACTGAAACTAAATCTCTAGTCTCTAAGTCTATTATCTACTCTACTCGACTCTCTATCTCTCTCTCCTCTTATCTATCCACTGCCTCTCTCTACATCTTGCGAATTCTACCTCTAAGCTTAATCTCTAACTCTTCTGAAGAAAGCTTGGCTTAACTACTTCTGAGTCTAGAGGTCCACTTAACTAACTACTATCTTGAAAGAACTATAAATCTCTAAGTCTCTAAAGCTTCTCTTCTCGGTCTCTAGACTAGGTCTAGTCTACCCACTTCTACTACTCTACTCTATACTAGAGAATCTCTTAGAACTAATCCTCTCTATTCTCTAAAGCCTTAAGACTGATTCTTAACTCTATTTTATGATAAAGAGACTTAGCTCATAAGCTTCTCTTCTCTGCTATTCGTCTATCTTGAGAACTCTGCCTCTCTACTACTGATAGTTCTCTTCTTATCTCACCTTCTAAAATCTTCTCTTCTCTATCTGACTCTTACTCTTCTTACATATCTAATACCTCTCTCCTCAACTCTAACTACTCTAACTCTTATCTACTTCTCTTTCTTCTTCTTTTTCTCTCCTAAACTCTTCTCTTTCTACCTTTATCTAACTATAATATCTCTTTCTAAAAGATAGACTCTACTATGTATCTATCTTTACTACTCTAGCTTCTACTAATAACCTCGAAAACTAAGCGCTCTAGGTCTTCTTCTCTTACCTAGATCTCCCTACTCTCTAAACATTCTCTCTAGTCTCTAATCTTCTCTTCAAGTACAACTCTGTACAAGGGCTCTTCTATCTCTCTTAAGGCTCTACTATATATTCTTAGGGAGACCCAAATTTCAATAAAAAACCGTTTAACTTAAAATTTTTTTTAATTATTTTATTTCAAGTTTTAGTCTTAATCGCCTATTATTTCTCATTCTATTTAGTTCATTTTAGATGACTCATTATTTACCATGACCCTTTCCTGACCAATTTTTAGCAATCTAATTCGCTCTCTATAACTCTAGCTACTCCTCTCAAACTCTTATACTTCTTTTAACTCTATGGTTCCCCCTAACTCTTTCTCTGACTCTTCTAATTCTTCTAGATCTTGGGACTGCTATTTTGTCTATCTCTCTCTCTTAAATAAAGTACATCTTAAATCCTACCTATCTCTATTCTCTCTCTTCTCTCCTTCCTAGACTCTAAGATACTCTTCTAGAATCTCTATATCTTCTCTAAAAAAAAAAAAAAAAAAAAAAAAAAAAGCTCTAAGAACTGTTCTATACTTTTTTGAATTTCTTTTCCTTCTCTCTTTCTACTTCTAGCTACTGTTCTCTTTCCTACTATCTACTTTAAGTCCTATCAAATCGCTATTGACTCTATCTACTGTACTCTCTATAACTCTCTAACTACTCTTATCTTCTATCTATGTTGTTGCTTCTAAATCTTTACAAAAATCTTTTACTTATAAAGCTCTTCTTATAACCTCTACTTGACTCTCTCTAACTCTGTTTCTATGATTAATCTGCTCTAACTCTAACAATCTCTACGGAGCTTCTCTGTTAAGTTCTTCCTACCTGCCCTCTAGTCTAGATCTCTTTCCTCCTACTATTGCTCTTCTTCTAATCTACTCTACTCTCTTCTAAGAACTAATATACTACTACTCTCTGATACTCTCTACCTCTAACTTCTTTTCTTTCTCTACTCTTTCTAAGCTCTCTTCTACTCTACTTCTTCTTTCTACTACGCTTTCTAAACTACTTCTATATTCTACTGCTTAAGGCTAACTCTTCTCTATCTAGTATCTAAATCCTACTCTTCTTCCTCTAGGAACTACTCTACTTTACTATTTTTTCTACTAATCCTCTTCATTCCTCTACTCGATCTAGCTAGCTTACTGTTCTCTAAACTTTTACTAGTCTAGCTTCTTTCTTATCTAGATCTTCTATGATACTAATAACTACTCTTAGGACTCTCATATCTCATGCTAGTTCTAATCTTCTTTCCTCCTTATCTTTCTCTTTCTTCTCTTAGAAAGAATTCTCTATTCTATCTAGACTGCCTTTATGTGGTCTTCTAAGATCTTCTTCCTCTTCTCTAAGCTATTCTTACTTCTTTAACTATCTGTCTATTCTTAAATCTCATAATAGGGTAATCTTTCCTCTAGTTCTTATCTTACTACTAAAACTTATAATAATAAGGAATGCCTAATTCTACGTACTCTATACTTAACTACTCTCTAATCTTAGAGTAATCTCTCTGATCTAAAGGCTGCTGAGCTCCTGATCTATCTAGAATGAAAATATCTGGCTACTCTAAATCTTAATCTATCTACTCTCTTAAAACTCTACTCTTCTGACTAATCTCTTCTTCTTCTCTCTTTAGATATCTCTTCTCTCTACTATTCTAACTTTCTATCTACTCTGAACTAAAAACTCATTAAAATCTACTATATAGAACTCTAGTCTACAATCACTCTTAAGCGCTAAGGTTGGAGCTCTCTTCTCTAGTCTGCTACTTCTAAATCTTCGGCTGCTTCTTTATCTAGGCTAAACTTCTAACTCTGTAACCTTAATCTACTTCTCTCTACACTTTCTGTCTCTCTATTAGAATTTCTCTTTTCTTAGTCTCTAACCTACTTATCCTCTCTCCTGACTCTACTACTTCCTGGTCTCTCTCTCCTATACTGTACTAAACTACTATCTCCTTACTTTTCTAAATCTAGATCTGACTCTTACCCCCTTCCCCCCCCCCCTTGTCGACTACATCTACGCTAGTCTTGATCTCTAAGTGTCTATCTAGTCTCTATGTCTTCTTGCTTCTTATCTGCTTGATATCTTCGAAACTACCATCTCTACTAATAAAAACTCTACCTAGTTAATCTCCCCCCTTTCCTTCTAATCTACTCTAAATTTAACTTACTCTATTTCTCGCTGTACTCTTCTGAACGGACTATAGCTAATCTATTGATCTCTACGACTATCTAAATCTAGATTCTCTCTTTTCTCAATCTTCTAACCTCTACTTACCTACCTGAGTCTCTCACATATCTCTACGCTATTTAATAGTCTTCTCTCTTCCTACTAAATTACTAATCCTCTTCTCTCTCTACTCTAGTCGATCTCTCTAAATCTTCTACTCTACTTACTTCTATGGACTATTCTTCTACTAAGGATCTTCTGCTAACTTCTGATCTATTTGTTGAAGGAAAAGCTTCTTACTGGGTGTCTTAATAATCTATTCTCAAAAAAAAATCTCTTCTACCTTAATTCTAACTAGTGCCTTCTCACTGAATTCTAAATCTACTACTTTAAGTACTACTACTCTCTACTACGCTCTCTTATCCTTTACTTTTCGATGATCTTAACTCTCTAAATCTAAACTATTCTCTCTGTAACTAAGTTTGACTGCGCTATTACTAGTCTAACTAGATATAGTCTTTGCTCTAATCTATCTAGAAGGGTCTAATTAACAATCTACTGCTCTGCTTCTCTCTTCTACTAACTAGTCTCTCACTAATTCTGTCTTTTCTACTGTCTGAGTCTAGTTCTTCTCCTCTATGCTACTACTTGAGGTCTCTATCCTCCTATTTACTCCTCTCTTCTCTTAAAACGAGACTTCGTCTAACCTACTGTGACTTCTCTCTCTTCTATTGCTATCTATCTATGAAGCCTTCTACTTCTCTAGCTCTCCTAGCATCTCTAACTACTCTCTCTATATCTGAACCTCTCATCTCTCTAATACTATTCTTCTCTTAAACCTCTAATTCTAACTCTTGAGCTCTCTTCTACTTGGTCTCTCTCTTCTATCTTTTCTACTCTCTATTAAGTTTTTCTAAATGTGGCAGCGTCTAATTAGACTTTAATCTATCTACACTTCAGCGACTAACTAAAAATCTCTAATTAGTCTCTATTCTCTCTACTTTCTTCCTAATTAACGCTAACACTCTATCTACTACATCTGCGGCTAAGCTATGGAAGCTCTCTGATCTCTACTTTCTCTTTCCTGAAAGCTAAAACTTCGCTCTAGGGACTGACTAGTCTCTTCTGGACTACTCTCTTACTACTCTTCTAAGCTCTATAACTTAAAATTCAACTGCTTAGCTTCTATCTTAAATCTCTAATCTCATATTTATTACTTCTACTCTCTCTTAGCTCTTACTCTTTGTCTCTGCCTCTCTAAGGGGGAGTAATAATCTCTTCTGCTACTACTCAAATCTACACTAGCTTTTTTCTACGCTACTTTCTTTAGCACTACTTAATCTTGCTACTTTTATCCTTCTATATAACTCACTCTATCTTACTTGAAGTCTACTAATCCTACTAAATAGACTGGTTCTCGAGATGAAACATTCTCCCATCGCTCTCTATTCTAACTCTTCTCTATCTTCTCTCTTAATAGATATCATGCTTACTAATCTTCTCTTCTACGGCTACTTCTATCTCTCTCTTCTCTAATCTGCTTCTGGTAGCAACTGATTGTCTTAGATCTCTGATCTCTCTACTCTAACTCTCTTTCTCTAAAATCTCTTCTGTTAAGATCTCCTATCTTCGAAAATAACTTCTCTGTCTTCTACATCTAGAGACTCTATCTCTCTCCTCTACATCTTAGAACCTACTCTCTCTCTAGCTATACCTTAGTCTTTAACTAATTCTCTCTAGCTCTCTAAATCTCTAAGTCTCTCTATCTTCTCTGTCTCTAGAATCTTCTCTACTCTTCTAAGCTTCTAGATAATATTCTCTCTCTGCTAACTACACTGGGAACCTATCTCAAATCTACTTTCTCTTCTGTCTTGTTTCCCCTCTAGTCTCTCTCTCGTATCTGCTATCTCTCGCTGCAAATAATCTCTGATCTCTGACTGACTTACCTGCTTGCTCTTTATCTCTTGAAAACTCTCTTTACTCTCTTACTTCTCTCTAGATCTTCTCTCTCTTCT